>JAQQRF010000472.1:0-102089 GCA_030523145.1 Trissolcus brochymenae
AAAAGAAAGAAAAAAGAAAAAAAAAAAAAAAAAAAAAAAAAAAAAAAAAAAAAAAAAAAAAAATATATATATATATATATATATTTTTTTTATATATTATTATATATTATATATATATTATATATTATATATATATTATATATATATTATATATTTTATATATTATATATATATATATTAGTAAACCAAATATAAAATTTGCTGCTTATATTTTTTTTTCAATGTCTATGAGATTAAATCTATAAAATTACACTTTGTCGTGTAATTGGACGTTTAGTCTTATTGTTTATACCTGCAAACATTTTTTCGAATCTCCTCATCATCATCAGACGCCAGATGGAAGAGATTTTCAAGAAACACTTCAACGTGGACCATCAGAGCGTCTGAAGTGGAAATGACAAATTGATTGACACACTTGATAGCAGACACACGAATTTTCGGGCTTTCGTGCCTGAAAAATTGAAGGAACTTAGGAATCATGATATTTAACGAAGAACTCATTGCATCAGACTCAAGTACTTCTGATGAATCTTCGCAGATCTTTTGCAGAGCCCCGAAAGCCCCTTCGCAGGCGTTGTAGTTCTCTGATTCCAGCATTTGGCACAGAACTGGCAATAACTCAGGCCAAGTTTCAAGCTCACCTGAAATGATGAATTAATCAACAATGTCATTTTATATTTATTTATTTCAAAATAATACAAATGAAAATTGTTAAACTACTCGATGAAGATTTATTAATTGATATTGTTTACCTTTTGAGGCGAGTGTGGTGATCAAAGTACCCGCAGTCGACCTGATAAGAGATGACGGATCTCCAACGGCAGAGAGGCATTCTTGTTTGATAAACGCCTTCACTTCAGGCAAAAAATTGTGGTAGTAAATTCGAACGTTATTTTTCAAAATAATTCCACTTAGAGATCTCGTCAGTTCGTCTGTTATACATAAACAAAATTTGCAAGGTTCAAATAAACACGTTTACAGATTGTTGTTCAAAACAAAATGAAGACAATTGCAATTACCTTCTGTCGTAAGTTTGGTAAACACAAATGTAAGATAATTGTTGAAGTCGGGAAATTTATTGTACTCGTCAAATTTCTATTCAAATCGTTAAGGAAAATGTTCATTTTGCAAAAATTGAAACAAATTTTCTAAAATAAACCACCTGCCAGGAAAATCAAATTCAAAAGAGGAAATTCGAGGTTAAGATCTGTGTACAAATTTGAAAAAAAGGAACCTAAAGATCTTCGTTTGGTTTTCGTTTATAATATGAATAAAGAAGATGAGATTCAAGAAATTTTCAAATGTGTCGTTGGTGAATTTCAGTTTTCATGATCGGAGATTGTAAGTATACAATAACCTCCAATGAAAACTAAGAGGTAGAAAAAGGATACGGCGTGCACAGCTCGTTGGACCTGGGGATCGGTGCTTTGCGATTCCTTGAGCAATGTGAGAATTTGTCGAAGTCCTTCCTCTTGTGGTTGCCACGCCATTTTCATCCTGTCTTTTCTTTTACTCTATTCTACAGCTGTCAAAATAACTGCGGCGTGAAGGGAGAGGAGAGAACTAACGGTGAGAAATGTGTGCCGGAAAAAGGAAAGAAAGTGTGTGTGTGAGTGCAAAACCGTTTGTGTCAGATCGAAATGAAAACTTACCTCTGCGACCTTTTGGTCAAACAGTTTTACTTTGCCCCTCTACTTTTCTATCAAACTTCGTTTACAAAGAGATGGACATTTTAATGCTAAATTTAAAAAATAATTAAATTAAGATAATCAATCAATCAATATTGAACAAAAAAACTAAATATAAGAGAAATTTTATGAATTAGAAGAAAAAATTATTGTTTGGCATAAAATAATGGATTAGAAAAAGTAAACAATCATGTGTATATATAAATGTTAATTTATTTTACATTATCAGAATATAAATTATTGTGTGATACAATAAAAAAAAACAGGAAAGTCACCTTAAAATTAATATCGTTTTCAAATATTAATGTGTTTTAGGTTTAACCGTCTTGGTTTTCTTTAACTTCTTCAATCCGTTTATATTTGTTTTAAGTAAGTTCCAATACGCTTGTTGAAATTTGTTTACATCTTTCGAGTGTATCTGAAAAACAAAAATTATCATCTCAGCTGACGAACAAATGACGAGGTACATTTTCTTTCATTGATTTATTTCACTTGACAACTTACGACAGTCGAAATTTTTTTGGATCTCAAAGTTGCTCTCACTAGGCATAAATATTCATTTGGGATTTGTGCCGGCGGTTTGCCTTTCCTTGGTACAGGTTTGTTTATACCGTCAACTGAAAAATCAACAACATTTTGAATCAAAAGTTAGACAACAAACAGATTTCTTCCAAAATAAAAATAAGCAAATTGAAATGTCATTAAAAACAGATTGTTTGTTTATTTGTCATATGGGGGTAAAGTTGTAAATAAGGGTTTGAATAAAAATCAACATCTTACATCTCTTAATTGTGAGCATTACAGATCCAGACAACCGGGACTTGTTGAACAACCTTGAAAGTTCCGCCAAAAACTGTAAACAAATCAGAACAACGTTAGATCTTTATTGCAAGTCATGTTGACGTTCGACGGTTGACAATTTGGTAAACAATTACCGGTTCATTCTCTAATAAAACCATCCCGAACAATCGTATAGCATATGCCACACAAAAACCTCGCGTCACGATTTTCTTGACTCTGCTTTTGTTTTGAGGTTAGGGTCTCTGAATGGATCTCCCGTATTGTTGTGACGTAAACAAAACCGACCGGCGCATGCATGGGAGCTTTCAAAAATTCATTATCTGTCAAGATCGATCGACTTTTTTTGTAACTGACCTGCGAACATCAAACAAGTAAATAAACAAAATTTTTGACAATTAAAAAAAAAGAAAACGTTTAAAAACAGTAAACATAATTTGAAAAAAAAATGTAAATAAACAAGATTGTAAACAAACAATCTTGTAAACAAACATTTTGTTTAAGAGAATATAGTTTTTTATACTTTTCTTTTATATGTTACCAAATAAAGATGGAAGATACTACTGGATAGGGATTAATTTTTGTAAACAATATGTTATTAATTAAAAATTTGTTGTTTGATTTTTTATTCTCAATTGAAATTGATTCATTTTTTTTTATTTTCAGTGGTTTTTTGTTCATGTTTTGACATTTTTGAAAAACAGTTTTGACAACGTAGTGACACTCTAGACGTAAGCAACGGGATACGTCGGCGTGAAAAAAAACATTCCAAAGAGAGGTGTAATTCAATGAGCAGTATCGTATAATGTCTATAAAAGTTGAAGTGTTTGATGGCGAAAAATGGCATTGTTTGAGCTCGAACAATCACGAGGCGACTATGACTGCGTTAAATTGCAATTTGAGAGAGGTGCAGCAGAAGACGAATGATTTATTGACACAACTTGTGATATCAAGCGATAACGCACCCGGTAATCCACCTGGGCAATAAATTGCTTACACCACATCTTCAATCCGCGCTTCTTATTTTCATTCTTATTTTTTTACACCTTGCAGATAACACAGAAGTTTGCACTGAGTTCGACGAGGATTCAGATGAAAATTGAGATCCCAATTTTGAGGTTAGTTTGAAATTTTTTGCATTTTATTTTGTTTGTTTACTTTTTTTCTATTACTATTGAAACTAAAATTTTTATGTTAGTTTTACCTTTTTTCAATGTTGTTTTGTTTATTTTTGATATCTGAAGATGTTTTGACAATTTTGCATTGTTGAAAATAACAAATTTTGTTTACAGAAGAAAATTGCAAGATGTCTCAATTATCGAGCGAGGTCCAGATGCAGTATATAATCAAGTGGTTTCAAGAGTTTTCTGAGATGCAGCGGGAAGACTTTCTGGTTGTCCTGTTGGAACAGAACAATGTGGGCGAAGTGAACGGCATTGTCAGCGGGATGGACAATCTGAACGCCGACGAGGTGGAGAAGAAGCCGCCGAGTTTGTTTCAGTGTCGAATCAAACTGTTTCGCGAGTGGAGTCAAAATTGGACACAGTCTGAACGGGAATCTGTCCTGACTTCTATCAAAAATTTAGACCCCGCGTTCAGGGAGAAATATGAAGAAAGGTTGTCCGAGGGCTGAAATAAAACTTTTGGACTGATTGAAAAGTCGCAACCTATAACTTATTGTAAACGTAATATCCTATTCGATTTTTGTAAGATTTCGTTTTTAAATGATTAATTAGTAATTTAAATACATTCCATATTTTTATTGTTATATACATAAAAACTATATATCACTGTCTTTTTATAAGAAAAGTTTTTGATGCCTTTGTATCTGGAAACTTTTGTCAGCGTAGCTGAAATAAATGCAACTTTTTCATGTCGATTTATCAGACTTGTTTATTCTGTTTTATATAAATTTTATCTCTTTTTGGAATTTCTTATTCCTTTGTTTTAATTCGTTATTTTAATTATCATTAATTTGTAACAAAACATTAAAAAAATGTTTTTCTGCAAACTTGTTGAAGAATTTCAAGAACAGGAAATGATTAGAATGGAATCACAAAAATATTCTGCATACATTATTTTTCTTATCAACACTTCATACCATGTGAATATTCGATCCAAGTGGGATGTATCAGCTGGTCTCCGTTTCAAACTAGTTTATCTGTCGGCTCGATTTAGTTCATCTTCTTAAGACGGAGAGTTAAGTACCAATTTTTGTGATTTGTGACACGTTTTCTAGCTTTTCAATTTTTAAGATGGGATCTCAAGTGCGGGGAGTAGTGCTATCTGGAACAGAATTATCTAAGTGAGTGCTAAAAAAAAATTATTTTTTAAATAACGAAAGAAACAAAGCGTGGTGCTTATTACATGAGAAATAAATTTTCTTAGCACAAAACATAAACCGAGAAAAGAAAAAAAAATTCAAAACAATATAAAATTAATATTTCTTCTTGATATTTTCATAGACAGTAAAATTGGATTAATTCATTTTGTTTATAAACTTTTTTCCATTGTGAACTTTATCAACTTTAGCAGCTTTATTTTTATTACCAGCTGCAAACTTTTGTTACAATTATTGTTAATAATTTGAAAAATTGATTCATTTTGATTTATTATTGTTGTACATTAAAAAACACCGACTTTCGACCGGTGTGATAATATTCCAGAGATATTTGGTTAACCCAAAGGTTATCAAGCTGTTGATTCTCGTATTTTTGAACGCATGATCGATCCACGCAAAATTATATCAAAATTATCTATTTTATAAGATTAATCTATAAATGATTCAATGATACACAATATTTAGTCTCTGAGGGAGGTATAAAATAATAATAATTCTTACATAAGAAAATTATTAAAAACAAAATTAAAACAAAATTGTATAATTTTTCAATAATTTTTGCATTCAAAATCATTTTTAATTTTTTAATTGCAATAATATTTGTTGTACAGAGAGATACGTGAAAAGCTTATAGAAGATGTTGCTGAGATAAAAAAGAAATTGCCACATTTCGAGCCCGGTTTAGCGATTGTCCAGGTTGGAAGTCGTGAAGATTCGAATGTCTACATCAGGGCGAAAATCAAAGCCGCGACGGAGGTGGGACTAGTTTCGCATCACGTCAAACTTCCCAGGACGATCAGCGAAGTTGAATTGCTGAGCATCATCAACGACTTGAACAACGATCCAAAAATTCATGGCATCATCGTTCAGATGCCCCTCGAATGCGATAATAAAATTGATTCTCATCTCATAACAGATACTGTATCACCGTCCAAAGATGTGGATGGGTTGGTTTTTTACGCTTCAAAATCAAACATTCTCGAAAATTAGAAAATTATTTGTTCCTTGTAATTTTTCTTGTTTTTTTTTTTATTTTTAGATTAAACACCATAAATGAGGGCAAAGTTGCGATCGGCGACATGAGTGGTTTCCTGCCATGCACTCCCAACGGTTGTATAGAACTTATAAAAAAGTAATAAGAAACGCCGAAGATACAAAAATAAATAAAATATTTCTGTTTTAAACACACATTTTTCGGTTGTGCAAAAATTTGATCGTTTTGTAGGAGTGGTGTTTCAATCGCCGGTGCAAATGCTGTGGTTTTAGGGAGAAGCAAGATTGTCGGCACGCCAGTTGCAGAATTGTTGAAATGGGGAAACGCTACTGTAACTGTTTGTCATTCCAGAACAAAGGATATTGAAAAAATTGTAATTTGCTCATTAATTAATTTCTATTTAGTTAATTTAGAATTGCTAATTTTGTATTTTGTTCAACATCTTGTTATTTCGTAAATTAATTGGAATCAATTGGAATCAGAGATTAATTTGATTAAAATTAATCATAGAATAAGAGATAAATTAGATAAGAATTAATTAGAATTTCATGTAAAAAAATTAGGTTCAACAAGCAGATATTTTGGTTGTTGGAATAGGTCAACCTCTGTACGTAAAAGGATCTTGGATTAAACCAGGAGCAGTCGTTATTGACTGTGGTATAAACTCAATTGCAGGTGAATTTCAAATTTGA
This sequence comes from Trissolcus brochymenae, assembly GCA_030523145.1. Lineage (NCBI taxonomy): Eukaryota > Metazoa > Arthropoda > Insecta > Hymenoptera > Scelionidae > Trissolcus > Trissolcus brochymenae. The sequence continues at coordinate 6,514 of JAQQRF010000472.1, forward strand.
GTTTAACCTTCTTTTCTATTTTCTTTTCTGAAAGTTTGTGTATTCAGTTTTGCATTAATCAATTTTTTTTTAATTTCATTTTGCTTGAAATTTAATTTTTATATTATGTACTATTTTTATCGCCTGAATTTTTCTTAGTAGAAAAATACCAATAGCAAATAGTTTAAGCAACAAAAAATAGATAAAACGTTCTAAGATAAGTCTCACATAACATCCCAGCTTTATCCATTATTTAGTCATTAGTAAGGAAATGAATAACATATTACTCTGATTCTTCAAAGTAAGTTGATAATTTATTATTAGTCCAAAATATTGTCCTCAGACAAACCTGTTCTAAGAATCTTTAAAACAATATAAATATTTAAAAAAATTTTATTTATAATTTTTTCCAAAATCAAAAATATTTTCGAACAAAAATTAAATTGAGAACAAATAAATACAATTTGTACAGAAAGTGAGAGTATTGTTGCAAAAATTGTGAACAATCTGTGATCTAATCATGTCAGGTTGGAAAAATGTGACTTCTATTTTTATTTATCTTCTTTATTTTGATATCAAACTCCAGTTTGATATCAAATATAAAATTTTAGGATGAAAATTCTAAATTCTCCATTGACGTGAGAAGTGTCTTTTCTAATTTTATTTGAAGAAACAAATTTTAAGAAATAGTAAATTAATTATATTATTCATTTATATTTTTTAATAAGCTGTTTATAAAAATTGTTTTCAGATCCAACGAAAAAATCAGGAAAACGTCTAGTAGGAGATGTAGATTACCCCGAGGCTTCACTGTCTGCATCCTATATCACACCTGTCCCAGGAGGAGTTGGTCCTATGACTGTAGCTATGCTGATGAAAAACACAGTGATCTCAGCCCAGAGAGCAGCTCAAAAAATGATAACCAACGAATGGAACCTAAGAACGATCCAGCTCAAACTCATCAAGCCTGTTCCTAGTGATATTGTCATCTCCAGGAGCCACACTCCAAAACCCATCAGCAGCCTTGCGGAAGAAATTGGACTGCTCCAAAATGAAATCAGTCCTTATGGAAGCAAAAAGGCCAAGATTGGGTTGAGCGTTTTACAGCGACTCTCTGACCAACAAGATGGCAAATTTGTGGTCGTTGCTGGAATCACTCCAACGCCTTTTGGAGAGGGTAAAAGTACCACTACTTTGGGCCTTGTTCAGGCACTTTCTGCTCATAAGGGGAAAAATTCATTTGCGACCTTGAGACAGCCTAGTCAGGGTCCTACTTTTGGGGTTAAGGGAGGTGCTGCTGGAGGAGGATATTCGCAAGTAATTAGAAAAGCAAATTGAAAAATAAAAATCTCAGTCATTTTAAACCAAAAAGTTTATGGACAATTTTTTCTTATAATTTTAGGTGATTCCAATGGAAGAATTTAATTTACATCTGACCGGAGATATCCATGCAGTGACAGCGGCGAACAATCTACTGGCTGCCCAGATAGACGCCAGATATTTCCACGAGAGCACTCAGACCGATCAGGCTCTGTACAATCGATTGGTCCCTTCAATCAAAGGTTCTCGAAAATTTTCCAAAGTACAACTGAGACGATTGCAAAAATTAGGGATCAGTAAAGAGAATCCTAATGAATTAACAGACGAAGAAAAAAGCAGATTCGCTAGGCTGGATATCGATCCCAAAAATGTCACTTGGACTCGAGGTAAAAAAAATCCAAAATAAAAATTGAAAATATAAAGCAGATAATAGAAAAACTAACAATTTGTTCTAGTTATGGATGTGAATGATCGATTCTTACGAAAGATCACAGTAGGCCAAAATCCAACTGAGAAAGGGTTGACCAGAGAGACTGGGTTCAAAATTTCAGTTGGATCTGAAATTATGGCCGTTTTAGCTCTCTCAACCAGCGTCAAAGATATGAAAGAACGACTAGGCAATATTGTTGTCGGGTTTAGTAATAAGGGCGAGCCTTTGACTGCAGATGATTTTGTATGTCGATTTTTTTTCATGTTTACTAATCAATGAAGTAAATTAGTGGTTTAATTGAAATCTATTTTTTTCTTAACAAGGGTGCGACAGGTGCAATGGCAATCCTCTTGAAAGACGCAATCGAACCTACACTGATGCAGTCGGTGGAAGGGACCCCGGTGATAGTCCACGCAGGACCTTTTGCAAACATCGCTCACGGTTGTTCATCGATAATAGGCGACGCAGTTGCTCTGAAACTTGTCGGTCCAGCCGGTTTCGTTATAACAGAAGCCGGTTTCGGCTCGGACATCGGAATGGAAAAGTTTTTCAATATCAAGTGTCGTACCTCCGGACACGTGCCCAATGCCGTGGTTTTGGTGGCGACGGTACGAGCCCTCAAGATGCACGGTGGCGGTCCAAATGTCACCACTGGTTGTCCCTTGTCCAAGGAATACGTCGAGGAAAATCTTGGCCTGATCAAAGATGGGATCCCAAATCTAGCTAAACATATCAGTAATGGACTGAAATATGGAATTCCTGTGATTGTGGCCATCAACGCTTTCGAGTTAGTCTGGACTTTTTTTCAGCTGAAAAAAATGAAGAATTAGAAAAAAGAGTAAATTTATTTAAAAAATGATTTTTTTAGAACTGATACAGATGCTGAACTGAGATTCATCCAGGAAGCTGCTATCAAATGTGGAGCTTACGATGCCGTTGTTTGTAATCACTGGGCAGAAGGTGGAGCCGGGGCGGTGAAACTCGCCGAGGCAGTCATCGCTGCAACTGAAAAGCCAAGCAATTTCAAGTTCTTGTACGACCTCAATTCAAGCATCGAAACGAAAATTGAAACCATTGCAAAGGAGATGTACGGTGCTGGCGAAATTGTCTTCCTTAACGATGTCAGTTAATTTTTATACTCATACTTTCTAATTGCGAAGCTTAAAAATTAGCATGTTTATCTGTTTCTTCTTTTTTGTTTTAGGTGAAACAAAAAATTGAAGAATATAAGAAATTGGGTTACGACAAGCTGCCCGTTTGCATGGCAAAGACTTCCAATTCTTTGACCGGAGATGCCTCGATCAAAGGAGCACCTATTGGTTTCAGTCTGGATATCTCTGACGTGTACGTGTCAGCTGGTGCTGGATTCATTGTCGCCATGGTTGGAGACGTAAGTAACTTATCATTCAAAAAATTACCAAATACAAAATACAAAATTACATCTACTTAACAATCTAAACTGAACATTTTTCAGATTATGATGATGCCTGGACTCTCAACTCGGCCAAGCATCTACGACATGGACTGGGATGAAGAGACCGACACGATCGAAGGACTCTTCTAAGGACCGAACCCAAACTCATCAACAACTTTTTTTATTGCTCAATAAATAATTCTTTTGACAAAATCAACTTTGTTCTTTCTTCACGCACAATTCTCCAGGACCCTCAATCTCAAGCTCGTTGCATTCACCTCCGCAGTCTTCTGTGGCATGATGGCGTGCTTGTGCATCATCCTCCACCGAGGCGTTACAATTTCCTGCAGTATCTCATCAGGATAGGTTTTGTCACAGTTGCTGTACTTCAAATGCAGTCTGTTGTCCGGGTTGTCGTTGATCCTTCCCGTGAGGTGTTGCTTCACAATCATGTCCTCCAACTTAGTCTGCGAGATCGCCACCAGCTGGCCCCCCTTCTTCAGATAAATCTGTGCCAGTAGAATTGCATGGTTAATCTCATTCAGCTCGTTGTTGACAAATATCCTCAAGGCCAGGAACGTTTTGTACGCAGCGTGATAGTGAACCGTCTCTCGGTCTACAGAGAAGGTGCCCAGTATTGACTCGAGAAGTTGCACCAACTCGTGGGTTGTTGTTATCTCAAAGTTGCTCCTCGTTTCGATGATCGCCCTGGCGATCTCTTTCGCTCTCTTCTCGTTCCCGTAGATTCTCAAAATCCTTGTCAGATCCAGCTCGTCCACGGCTTCCAAAACGTCAGCAGCCGTCGGGTCTGTAGGATCTCGCGCTCCGTTCATGCGCATATCCAAAAATCCATTTCCCAGGGGACTAAACCCACGAGCCTCGTTCTCCAGCTGCATCTCCGAAGGCCCGAATTCAAATAGAAAAACATCCACGCTCTTTGCGGCTACCTCGTTTCTTGCAAGCAACTCTGGCAGGTCAGAAAATTTTCCCAACAGAGGAACCACTCGACCTGGATTTTCTTCGGCCAATTTTTGGGCTTCCTTGAAAGCCACAGGATCGCGATCCAAGGCGAAAATCTTTGACCCTGGAAATGATTTAAGCATCTTTCTGGAATGACCTCCAGATCCAAAAGTCATGTCGACGATTATTTTTGGCTCAGGTTGCAGGAGTTCTGAGATTTCGTTCCACATCGTGGGCTGTTTTTTGTTTGAGATTAAACGCTGGGAACAGGATTGTTGATTTGAGAAGGGTAGATTACTTATGAGGGTTCGAGCTATGGTATTTCTTGAGAATATTCGCAGCCTTGACGGAAACATTGTGGAACTTTTTAGCGTTAGTCAGACGATATAGGAGTCCTTTCTCCTCTTCTTTGAAAAAATTCTGCAGGTCAGAACTAAGGAGGGCCTGACAGTGGGTAGCAGATAAGCCGCTTGCGGTGCTGCTTAAGGTGCGGTTGTATTTTTCTTTGTAGTAGTTTGAAGAGAGCCGTTGCAGCGAGGCGTAGTAACGGTCGCACTTGGCACGATCTATCGTTATGTTTGACTCGCCTTTTGAAAACGCTTTAGATATTTCAGCACGGATGTGCTGTCCTAAATCGCTGAAAAAAAATTTTAAATTATTTTATCGTTTTTTAAATAATTTTAAATAAATTAATTAAAAATCATTTTTATATTACATTTCATTAACAGTTTATATTTTTTAATATTAGAAATTTGAAGATTCATGAAAACTGTAATTTAAATTATAATTTATTATCAAATATTTTGAAAAAGTTCGGAAAGGCGCCACTGGAATGTTTTTCTATGCAATTTTGTTCTGGGTTTAATATTTTTGTTCTTTTCATGACATGACAGGGGTTGGATATGAATTGAAAAACTAAATTTTCCTACTTACTTTCCAGCTTTCGTTTTGTCTAAAGGCCAGTTGTCTAACAATCTCATAAAATTTCTATACGTTCCACTTGCCATTTTTCATGCAACTTTACTCCATTCTTTAGTGTATTATTTCTGAGGTTAGCTTTTCGTATCAAAATATTCAAAGCCCTCTGGTGCTAATCAATTGAAACTGGCGGGAACCATCTCGAGTATGAAAGATTAAAAATAAAATTTGTTGTCTTACATGTTCAAAATCTTATAAAAAGAAAACTTTTTTCAATTGTATCAACTTTCGTTTATTTATCAACTTGAATAATTTATGAACCACTTTTATTACAAAGTGGAATTTTCACATACACAATTTTAAACGAAAATATATTCATCTTTAACGATCTGGCGCAAACATGACTGCGCATAAAATCTGTATAATTAGTTTTGTAAACAGGCACATTGTATAAAATTTAAACTTGGTGTTTTATGCAAATAGCAATTCCATGAATTAAGCGAACAATATTAACAATAATATTCTAAGGTCACATTTTTAAATAAATTATCATTCAAGCAAACAATCAATAATTTTGCGATATAAATTTAACAAATTCGTAAAACTTCAGTTTCCCATTTTGATCATGCTTATCATGTTTGCGGAACCCTAAGATTTTGGCGAATTTTTTCCAGTTGCTTAGCGCAGTAAGTTATTGGATCCAACTCCGTAATAGTAAGAATACTAGTTTTTAATTTTGACGTACCCTGAAAAATAAAATTTACTCATTCAATTCATATTTAATTGAAAACATTATTTTAAAGCTATCCAATTATTTTTAATCCATTTTTCACATCTTATCAATGCTTACATTGAAGGTTTCAAGTTTCATACGAAGTTTGAAGATATAAGTCTTCAACCCGGCTTCACTCAATTTGTCCAGATACTTATTATAATCGTTTTCTTTCCATCTGCCAAATTCATTTGCTGTCGTGTCTAGTAATACTTCTGCTTGGTCGTTGAAGGCAGTAACCCACAGGTTTCCACTCCAGTCGGACAGACTCACCTGTAATGAACAAACTGTAATAAATAATTTTTTGACAAAAAATTAAAATTCAGTTCAAAAATGTGATTTGATCTTGTTTTAATTACTCACATTGGCAATTATGCGCCAGTTGAAATTTGGATATTCTCGATTGCATTTGCCACAGTGGAACATGCCATTCAAGTTTTCATTCACCTGCAAGTTTTAATTGCAACTTAAATTTACAAATATCTTCACAACAGCAAAAAACAAATAAAAATATAAGAATTAAATTTAAATTACTTTTTTGTAACAGTTATCTGATGGGCATGCTTTGTATAACGAATTTTCGGGTTTAATATAATTTACAGTGGCTTTTAAGTTATAAATATTCAGCTGGTCCAGTTGACCGTAGCGCAAACATTTAGCCTCTGCAATGGTTAGAAATGGAGCAAGTATGGTACCAAATCCGATTCGTGAGATACGTAGGAAATTCTCATTGATTCCAACTGTACGGTACCAGCCACGAATTCTAAAAAAAAAACGAAAACACGATAAAATAACAGTCAAATTACAATCGAACATAATTAGATTAAATTAAAAAAGTTAGTAGAGTTTTTTTACTCGTGAGCTTCCGGTGTGTCCGGATCAATCAATAAAAGAGACTGATTGAGTTGACCGAGACTTTTTTTGCCCAAGTATTCGGAAACTTGTAAGTATCTTCCAATTAAAACAGAGTTGTTGTTGGCAGTAAATCTCTCGGCCTGCTGATTCCACAATGTAAGAGTGACCTGAATAAAAATTCATAAATTAAACATTCAATTCATTTTATTTTAAACAAATTTTTGAAATTGAAGTTTTAAATCAAGTACTTTACCATGCCACCACTCTTGTCCACGAGACAAATATCTCTCTTTGCATAATCCCTGCCTTTGGAATTGCCATTGAAAATTGTACCAACCGATTTGACTATCCCCAAAACATCTAAAAAATCAAATCGGAATTAAATTATATTATGAATGATACATTTTTTATGTTTATTTTATTTTTTACATAGTCCTTTTGTAAGTTAATTAACTGACCAACAATAGTTGAAGGACTCAACTGATCAATCTCCTGTATAGGAGTGAAATTGAACGCCACCTGAGGCATGTCTTCATCTTCATCGCACGGAAATATTTCTGTATCACGCCTTAGAACAATCTCGTAATCATTTTTTAAAACTGAGAATGATTTATTTGCGATTTTCACGTCCGCTTTTGTGATCCAATAAATGTTTCCAAGCTAAAACAGATTTTTATTACTTGTAAAATATTTTTTAGTTTGTAATATTTTATATAGAATCTTACTTTGATCTTATCAAAAAATTGGTCGCACTGTTCTTTAAAAGCAACGGATTTAATCTCGCCGCTTGCATCCATGAGGTTCATGCTGAAAAGAACGCCTTGACTTTGTGGTTTGTTCCACCTTGTTTTCTCAGATTTCGAAGTTACACGAACTTTGATGTTCCACCTAGGCGGTGGAATTATTTTAATTATACTTCATTTTTCTTTAATTAATATCTTTAATAACATATATTTTGTTTTAATTATTTTTTACTGTTTACTATAAGGCGTTAGAGCTGCAACAGGGGTCATAATGTTATCTCTCGTAGGATTCACTAGAATCACACGATTATTCCTCGGCAAAACAGGAGGAGGACCTAAAACCAAATATCAAAAAGTTATGATAAAAAAATACATTTCAAATTACATAAAATCTTTTGTAAAAATTAATCAAAATTGAATTAACCATTGTTGTTGTTTTTGTTGTTGTAAGTCACAAGAACTGAGAGAGCAGCGGGAGCTGGGGGGTTGTTCTGAGGGAGCTGCTCCGATTCAGATTGATCAAACATTTGAATCGCAGCTTGACCAAGAGGTTGCCCCACATTGGTACCAGAAATAAGAATCTCCAGATTTAGTATCACAATCACACGCCTGAAAAAAAATTAAAATTAGTACTATATTTTGACATCAAGTTTGTTTTTTGTTCATGTTAGTTCGTTTGGCATTTTCAGACACATTGCACTTACTTCTGTTGTTCATGGTTATTAATCAAGGTAGTGGCCATTTTTGTAACTTTTATTATGGCATAATCAATAAGAATTTTTTCAGTAATGAGGTGGTTTAGCAAGGGAGACAGCATCGCGAATGAAGTCACCTCCGCCCCATCGTTTACCAATAGCCTGTACCTTTCGGCATTTTTTAATTTTTTGTGGCCCTGCACACATAAGTAAATACATTTTATTTGTCCTTTTCTCATAATTGAAATTAAAAAAAAATATATACATATATACTTGCCATGTATTGTAGAATAATGTCTTCCACATTTTCTCCCTGCATAAGTTTCTACAAAAAAAGAATATTTATTTGAAATATGAAAAACAAAATATGGTACAAAAAAAAGGTTCAAGATAACTCTTAAACTGTTATCTGAAATGTTGACACCAGTTTATCAAAGAAAAATTTGCAAAAATAAAATATTTATTTTGCTGCTCATATTTCACAACACAATTTCTTATTTACTTTTATAGCTCCCTCCGACAGTTGAACCATGATGAATAATTGCACGAAATTGCAATTTTTGATATTGTTATGACTAATCAAGTTGACAGTTTGACGCTTACTTTTACAGTCTTTACACCTTTGTTTTATACGCAACTTTGTTTTGTAATCTATGCTCTTTTCCCCCCACTTTTTCGCAAGGAACGAAAAGAGAGAAAAAGATCGACGATTCGCGATGAATAATGACAAGAAAAAGATAGACGATCAATATTTATATCAGAGTTTCCGAAATAAACAAGACACGAATCATACCGTTGAGATTAAATTAAATTTTCCAATCAAATCTTTATTTAACTCCAGTCTTTCTGTATTATCACAAAAAAACATTCATTCAACACTGTTTCCAAGGTTTTTTTTGTTATTTATATTTATAATTTTCGCCAACTTACACGGTGTGAAGTTGGCCGCGCTAAAACTGGCACGAAATTCAAACCAAAGTTGATTACATTTTCAAAATAAAAACTCTTTTCAGGGATTGTTTTTTTTCTTAGGACATGATTTTGTAAACAAACAACTATTCTTCTTTTTTTAACCAATTTCAAATTTAAATTTGAAAAAGTTGAAAACTAAAAAAAATTGATTTTTTAAAAGTTCGATTTCAAATTTCGCGGGCAAAAAAAAGTCAAACTCCATGAAGTTGGTCGGGACGTGCGCAACTGAAAATTCTCGAAAGCCCTTTTGGCGGCGCGCGATAACCAATGACGTGTTTGAACTTTCCAGAATATTCCAGAGTGCGCGCCGTTGGGTCTTGGTCTCTTCCATTGGTCAGTTTCCATTGGTTTTGATTACCGTGCGCTTAGCAGAAAGCGACCAGTCGAATCGTGACTAGTCACGGTGCGTGTATCCACCTCTTTAAACCTGTGTGTGTGTGAAACAAAATTTTCACATCGGATCGATTTTTGCACGACTTTTCTCTTGCGAGTTAAACAATCGCTAGCCGACCAGCCCAAAAAACCCGATCGATCTCGCAACCAAGCTCGACGACAAACTTTTTTCCTCCTTTGAGTTCTCGCGGATATAAAACGAAGCATCAAGCATGGCCGCGATGTCCGTGATTGGAATTGACTTTGGCACCGAAAACTGTTATGTCGCTGTCGCTCGCGCGGGCGGCATCGAAACGATAGCCAACGATTACAGTCTCCGCAACACGCCGTAAGTTTTTCCACCTTTTCAGATGTCAATTTTCGCAATTTGCAACCACCAAAATCATGTCGACCGGCACTTACCAATTTTTTTTCGCATTCCTTTTCCACGTGCAATTTTTATTTCTTCCCATCCAACGTAATCTTGACGTTTGTTTATTGCTAATAATCTTCAGCCATTATTTCTCTCCACCTCCCCACTCATTCCCACTTGTTATTATTTTTCTTCGATTTTGATTACTAATTTTGTTATTTAATACTTTTTGTTTCAATTTAAGTTTAATCGGTGATTGAGAAATTGAATGTTTGCAGATCATGCGTGGCCTTCAGCGGCAAAAACAGAATCCTCGGTGTAGCAGCGAAAAATCAGATGGTGACAAACATGAAGAACACGATTTACAATTTCAAACGACTCCTGGGAAGGAATTACGACGACCCGTTTGTACAGAAGGAGCTGAGTTCAGTTGCCTACAAGACATCAAAAACGCCCACGGGAGGGATTGGTATACATGTCAGTATTATTTGTTTTTGTAATCTAAGGTCGATCAAGGTCAGCGATCAATTTTGAATTGCAACCAATAATAAGTTAGGGGCAATTCAGTTTACATGATACAAAAGAATTTTAAATTCCTGTTTTTATTTTATCTACATTTTTTTCATTTTATGTTGTATTTTTATTGTTGACTTTCAATTTCAAAATATACTAAAGGTATGAAAGAGGGAATTTAAAAATTAGAATAAAATGTATAAAGTTGCAAGTATATTCACGCTTTTGATGCAGATGCAAGATGAAATATTCAAAATTTGTAGGTACAATATTTGGGCGAGGAGCATGTGTTCAGTCCGGAGCAAATAACTGCGATGTTGTTTACAAAACTGAAGGACATCTCGGAGACCGCGCTGCAAACGGCGGTGAACGATTGCGTCATCTCGGTGCCGTCTTATTTCACCCAGGCTGAGAGGCAGTCGCTGCTCAACGCGGCTAAAATCGCCGGCCTAAATGTTTTACGTCTGTTCAACGAAACCACCGCAACTGCCCTCTGCTATGGTATTTACAAACAAGATCTGCCCGCCCCGGAGCAGGCACCACGTAATGTTGTTTTTGTTGATTGCGGCTACGCTAGTTTGCAGGTCTGCGTTTGCGAATTTCACAAAGGCAAACTCAGGGTAAGAATCAATGAAGAAAGAATAAAATTGATTTTTTTTTGTTATTATTTAATATTGTTCTAATCTTTAAATTAGTTTTCAAATACACTTTGATGAAAAACTTTTTCAAAGTGCTGAATTTAAATGAAATAAAATTTTAAATTACTTTCTTGTATTTCTTTAAAGTACTGTTTTAATTTTCTTATTTTTGAAACATACTTGTTTTAAGTACTTTTTCAAAAGTTGGTGATGTGTGTTTTAGATGATAGCAAGTGCAGCAGACAGTCAAGTCGGGGGAAGAGAGATAGATGCAATCATGGCCGACCACTTCTGCAAAGAGTTCCAGACGCGCTATAAGATAAACGCGAAGAACAATCCGCGAGCTTACCTGAGACTGCTCGCGGAAGTTGAGAAACTCAAGAAACAGATGTCCGCCAACTCGACGAACCTGCCGTTAAACATCGAATGCTTCATGGACGAGAAGGATGTGCACGGGGACATGAAACGCGCCGACATGGAGGCGCTCTGTTCTCATTTATTCAAACGAACCGAGGCCACTCTTCGCAAATGTTTAAATGATTCAAGTTAGTGACCTTTATAACTTCAACTTTGAATGTTAATATTTTATCATTTAAGATGTAATTTTATGTTTTTTGTAATATCGTGTTGTCTGTTTTTAGAACTGAGATTAGAAGACATCCATTCAGTTGAGATAGCCGGTGGTTCGAGCCGAGTTCCTGCAATCAAACGCCTCATTGAGGAAGTTTTTGGCAAACCCTGTTCAACGACTTTGAACCAGGACGAAGCGGTTTCTCGTGGATGTGCACTGCAATGTGCAATGCTCAGTCCTGCTGTCAGAGTTCGGGAATTTGCTGTCACTGACATCCAACCCTATCCACTTAAACTTACTTGGGATCCTACTCAAGGAGAAGACGGGTAAGATTTTTCAAAAAAAAAAAAAAAAAAAAAAATTTCCAAATTGGAAATTATATAATTTGAAAGAATTTGTATTTTATTATTTATAGTAGACATTTTTCTCATTTTTATTTTTTTTTCACAGCGAGATGGAAGTCTTTTCGATGAATCACCAAGTCCCATTTTCGAAGATGTTTACATTCTACCGGTCATCGCCTTTTACATTGACAGCGAGTTACAGTCAACCGCCACCGTTTTATCCAAAGAGCCATATTGGTAAACTAATAATTTCAATCTCATATCATAACGAAAATATGTGTAAAAGAAAAATTTATAAACATGATGATCAAAAACTGACTCAAAGTTTAATTTGGACTCTGACTAAAAAGTTTCAATCGTTTTAGGAGTCTTCACCATCCAAAATGTTAAACCAACTGCCGAGGGTGAATCCTCGAAAGTAAAGGTCAAAGTACGTCTGAACCTGAATGGAATCCTGGGCATTGCCTCGGCTACGCTCACTGAAAAGCGCGAACCGAATAAGGAAGAAATGGAACAGGAAGAGCGTCAAAATTCTGACCAGAACAATACGATGAATGTTGACAACAATCAAGACAAAAAGGACAAACCCGATCAGGAAGCTCAAGCTAATGAACCACCTGCACCCGAGGTACCTGTCCTCGAAAAATTACAAGCAATAATCACCCATTGAGAAATTAATCGAATCATAATTTTCTTCAAAACTCAAGATGTTCATCTCGAAATTTCATTTTTCCATTTTTTAAATTCATTTTTTGTTATCACTGCTTTCAACTTTTTGACCTATCATGCACGTGCTTGAAATTGGAAAAAAAATTTTCAACTGGACAAAAATGTCATGTTTTGTTCAGTCGAAATTTACATTTGGATAATTTTATAAGAAATAATGTTTCATAAAATGGAATCATCAATTGTAAATTTCATAAAAGTATAATCGCATGAGATATCATTCCGCGTGATTTAAAGTAGCAAAACATAGTCAATTAGAATTAGTTTTTTTTGTTTGGAAAAAAAAAAAAACAAAATTAGAGAAAAGAATTTGATAGATGAAGTAAAAAGAAATTGGTTTCGTAACACTAAATGACATTAATAGCGGAATCGATTTAGAATTGGCTATCAATGTCTATGTGAGTCTATTGTGGTTTAGGTGAGCATGGATAAAAGGCGACGCAACTCGGACATGGTCGATGACGAGCGATCCACAAAGGGCACGGCTTCCTATTCATCAAGGATTTTTTCTTGGTTCAGCTCGGTACGCGGCACAATACATATACTTGGACCCATATGCATATAAAAAACTATACCAAAAAAACACACTTGTTCAGTCTTTTACGCTTAAGATTATTACTCGTCACTCGATTGCTTCCTGATCACTGCTTTTTTTGTTAAAAACCAAAATTTCGTCATCATCTCGTCATCACTTTTTGTTTAACCTTCGAATCTTGTTTTTTAGAAACAAAAAGATTATATGAAAAACAGTAATTGATGAAGCACTTGCAAAAATTTGAGACAAAATTTGTTTCTAAGATTGTAAAAAGAAGCACGCTAGATTGATTTGAGATAGTAAAGCATGACATTTTGTTTTTGTATTGTAAACAAACCACTGTGTAAAGCTGCGAATCGATTTTCTTCTGCAAACTCAATTGATGGCTTTTTGTTTTTGATTTGTTCAAGTTCCAGTAATTGTATTCTTTTGATGAAAAGCCTGCTTTTAAAAGAATTGTTAATCCCGCGGCTGTAAAGTAGTGTTTTGTCGAATGAAACAGTTTGAAACAAATTATAAATTTTATTTAAAATAATAAAATTTACTGTTAGTTGAAAAAAAAAATGTTAATTAATATACATATGGGTCCAAGATTAGTTGTGTCACGTCATTGTATTGTCTCGCTTGGAATCTCGTTGGGTCGCAGAAGGAAAAGAAACGATCTTTGTTTTACACCAGCGAAGAACATTGTTTCGTCTTTTTTCTTTGCATCCTCTTCTTACCGATAGACACACCTTTAAATTTATTGGTGCTAACTTGTTTGAATCCGTGCTTTGTATCTGTCAAAGTTGGTACTTGTAAATTGAAAACTTCCCCAGTCCCCTCCTCTGTATTCAACAATTTTAATGTACAAAAAACTTATTTTTTTATAACATAAAATCTTGTAACATCATTGTTTGTTTTCTTTTTCATAGGCTGACGATAAGGGTGAAGAGGGTAAAGGTAAAAAGAAAGTTTCTGTCCGCACTGTTGACTTGCCGATTGAATACCATAACATTTTTGGACTTACTCAGAAAGAAGTTGATCTTGCCACTGAAAAAGAGGTAAAAAACTGTACTAAATGAGATACAAAAATTGGAATATTTTTCAGTTAGGAAAAACTAAATTGTTGTTTTTTTTTCACAGGGCAAAATGATCGCAGAAGACAGACAAGAGAAGGAACGAATTGACGCCCGTAATGCTCTTGAGGAGTACGTGTACGAACTCAGAGCAAAACTTATGGAAGAGGATCAGTTAGCAACTTTTGTGACAGAAAGCGATCGAGAATCACTTTGCCGAGTATTGGATGAAACTGAAAATTGGCTTTATGAGGAAGGCGAGGAATGTCAAAGACAGATCTATACCGACAGATTGTCCAGACTAAAAGTAAACTACTTTTTTTATTCATTTTACTTAACAATTTGAGATTGTGATTTAAAATTAAATGAATTTTAATTTTTCAGATGGGAGGAGAACCTATCAAGGAACGAAAGCAAGAGTTCGAGGGAAGAAAAGTAGCGTTGGATGAATTGGGTCAGGCTTTACAGCTGGCTAAGAAGAGTGTTGATCAGGTCCGTCAGAGCCGCCAGGCGGGCGAGGACAAGTACTCACACATCGCCGAAGAGGATATCAAAAAAGTTGAGAAAACGATACAAGATAAGTGGCAGTGGCTCGAGGAGAAACGTGCCCTTCTCGCTGCAACACCTCGCACTGTTCAGGCTCCGGTCACAATCGTCCAGATTCGTGGCGAGAAACAGGTGATTTAAATTTCATCATTTTTGTTTTTATTTTTATTTCTCCAATTTTATATTTTGTTCTGCAACTATTACATTTTGTTGTGTAGGGAATTTGTATTGAATTTTGTTGTTTTTTTTCAGGCAATGGACAGCATCGTCGTCCCAATCTTGAACAAACCCAAACCCAAATCTGAGACAACAGAGAAGAAAGAAAAGAACGCCGACGACCATCAAAACAGCCAGAACCAAACGGACGGACAGAACAACGCGCAAGCCAACGATGAGATGGACGTCGAGTAACAAGCAAAATTGCGATGTTGAAATCAGTCATATTTCTGTTTTCAAATTCTACCATTGTTTTTGTCTTCAGTATCTGCAATTGGAAAGTTTTCCCTCTCTCCTTCTCTTATTACTTTTTGATATTTTACTAAGAGTTAACATCGTTTAAAACAGTTAATTTTCGAAATAAAAAGAGAAAAAAAATGAAAACTAAACTAATGACGCTAATTTGGATAACTTTCAAAATTAACAGCACGAGATGTATCATTAATTGAATTATGTATATCTTCGTCTTGCACTTCTGTTGAGTAAAACTTGAAAATGGTCGTTTTTTAGATTGGTACTGTTTTTTTTTCAATCGATCTCCAATTTCCATTTAAATGTGAGTCTTGAAACCAACAAGGTCTTTTGCAATTCGTTGTGCAAGATTTTGGACTTGAAATGATTTTAAAATAGCGACTCTGTGTCCAGTACTCGTTTTATGTGCTTCGTTCATCATCAAACTTTTGATTCACAAGAAAAAAAGAAACCGAAAAAAATTAATGTAAAGGACAATTTGCAAACATCGCTGACGATTTTATATTGTTAACGAAAAAGGAAAGACGCATTCAAAGTGGCATTTTTTGACCGCACCTCTCAGTTTGTTTATGGCTTGTCCGGTGCCAGTGAAGTCACAAAAAAATAAACTCAAAATATCATTTTTGTGACAGTATTAATAGAGAGTTTCTGTGCTTGTTGATTTCGCTATTTATTTTGTATCCTCGTTTATGAAGCAAAGATAAATTGTTGTAAATATACATAGTCTCTCGTAAATGTCCGAATTGATATAGAAGAAAAACATTTTTTTTTTAATTTGAATTTATGATTCATTCGAGTAAAGGCAAAATAGCCGAGGTGGAAATATAATAGGGTCGATGAACATTTTCTGAATGTCTGTGTGTATGTGTGAGTGAAATTGTAAGTATAAAATCTTGTGCCTTTTTTGGTCATTCATGCATTCAGCAGCTCACAGGACACGATTTGTTTCCAACACTCACTGGGATACTTGTTTGTTCTTATTTTATTGTCGAACCATGCGATCTATAATTTGCGGTATATAAACATATAAAAACCATAGTTTGTATACGGTCATTAAATAATTACATAATCTATTCCTTCGACTTGATCATTATTTATGCTAAATAATAAAGCATTTAAGTAATAAATAAATCAGCTTCATTTCTTTACCTTGCCCGCTATTTTATAATAGCTATTTGTTTAAAATAGTTTTGTACAAAATAAAAATTGTCTAACATTTTTTGTTAGTTTATAAGATTTTTTAAAGTAAACAATTTTGATAAATGAATGTTTATTTTTTTGAATTGTACTAGTATCAATTTATTTCCTGACCTTGACTCGTTTTTTGTAAACAAACCTCTATCGCCACAAGGTTCAAATCAAAATATAGTAATGCTTATAGATGCAGATATAGATAAAATAGTTACAACGATGGACAGTGGGTTTTGTCCGAAAGTACAAAATGCAATTCGCAAAAGCAAAGTGTTGGTTGTCGGTGCCGGTGGCATCGGCTGTGAAATCCTCAATAATTTAATTCTCACTGGTTTCTCGGATATCGAAATTGTGAGTATAATTCAACGCCTTTCGCAAAGCGCATTTTACCGCTTCGAACATAACCGAACTTTTCAACTAACGCTTAAACTTTTCTTCACTGACCGAATGTTTATTTGTCTCATTCACTTTTACATTCTTTCTCATTGTAATTCTTAATCAAAGATTTATTCATAACTTTCCAATTGTTAACTTTTATTTAACAGCTTACAATTGTTATAAATAATTTACAGCTATCATTTTGCCAACAGATATAAATAGAGATATATTAATATTAAGGAATGTATGTACTTTCATTTTTTATTTATTCCAAAAGATTGAGTGTAATATTCAGAAGGAAATATTGTAATATTCAATCTGAATTAATTTCAGATTGATTTAGACAGAATTGGTGTCAACTACATCTACCGACAATTTGATTTCAAAAAGAAACAACATATTGACAAATCAAAATCTGTTCTGAGTTTTAAAAACAAAGGAAATATCATCCATCATCATGTTAGCAATTCGATGTAAGAACCAAACTAAAAAAATATATATTTAATTGAATAACTTTGAATCAATAACTAAATAAAAAATTTGTTCCAGTTTTTACACAATTGAATACGGACTTTCATTTTTTAAGAGATTCTCTCTGGTGATGAACACGTTAGACAACCGAACTGCAAGGAACCATGTAAATCGTATATGCCTGGCTGCCGATGTACCTTTAATTGAATGTGGCACAGCAGGTTATGAGGGACGATTGAAGCTCATCAAAAAAGGATATAATCAGTGTTACGAATGCATGCCAAAGGAAGCGCAAAAAACTTTTCCCAGTTTCACGATTCTTAATGCGCCTAGCGAGCCCATCCATTGCATAGTTTGGGCCACAAATTTGTTCAAGTATTTTATTTTTTTATAATTTTAAGTTCGTTATAACAGTATTATTATATTTCTTATAATATTTATGCTATATTAATGTGATTTTTGAGATGTGAATTAAAGCTTATTGTTGATAGTTTAATTTTTTAATAATTTATTATGTGATTGCAGCCAACTGTTTGGGAAAGAAGATCCTGATCAAGATGTATCGCCTGACACAACTGACCCTGAGGCAGCGGGTAAATTATTTATCATTGTATTACAAATTTTTCAAATGAATTAATTACTTCGAAAAATTATTTTCATCTTGGTTTATTAAATTTAATGTTCATTCTTCTTAAAAAAAATTATGCAGTGTTAATGAGAATTTAAATTTTTTATGTATCGTTGAAGAAGCATTGCAAAGCGATGCAAACGAGGATGGAAATGTCGATCGAGTGTCCATGAGATGTTGGGCACAGTTTTATGGTTACGATCCGGAAAAATTGTTCTCCAAATTGTTCCACGATGATATCAAATATTTCTTAAGTATCGGTAATCAGTGGAAGAAACGAAGATCTCTTAATCCTTTGGAGTACAATAATCTGCTTGAAGGAGGTAACTGTTTTACGATTAGAGAAATGAAAAATTGAACTTTATAAAATAAATGATAGAAATAAATGTAAATAAATAGTGTTTTAAAAATATCATATGGCATTTAAAAACATCTGTTGCAGGTTGCAACGAAGACGCCGATCTAGGCTTGAAAGATCAGCAACTGTGGAGCATCGCTAGGTGTGTAAAAGTTTTTGCGGAATCTGTTAAAAATTTGAGTAAAACTTTGGTACAGATACGAGGGAAGAATCCTTTAGTCCACTTGAATTTGAACAGATATGATCAGGATGCGATGGATTTCGTTGCAGCTTGCGCCAACATTCGGGCTTACATATTTGGTATCGCCCAAAGAAGCCGGTCCGATATTGAATGTGAGTTATTACTTAAAAAAAAAGACAGTAATCTATGTCAACGAATAATAATAAATAATAAACAATAGTATTTGTAATAATTATTAAATAATTTTTTTTAATTGTAGCCATGGCAGTAAACATAATTTCAGCGATAGAAGCAACGAATTCAATAATAGGCGGCGTTGTTGTACTGCACGCGATCATTATCCTGCTGGACGATTTGGAATTCTGTGAATCAATTTATTTTCGTCAGGAAATAGACCACCAATTTGTGAACTCTTCAAAGTTGGTACCGGAGAAATCCGTAAACCCCCCAAACCCAAAATGTTACGTCAGTGTGCCCGCGCCTCAGAGCTGTTTGGCATCAGAGAAAACAGAGATGTTGACAATTTCGGAGGAGTTAAGGGATAGTGTGACGATAGCAGGTCAGAATATGATCACGCCTGATACAATAATCGACGGGAAAGGAACCATAGACATTTGTAGTAGAGAAGACGAGATTGACGAGAACAATGACAACATTCTCAAAACGTCGGAAATCATCGATGGAACGATTCATCAAATTGATGATTTTTCACAAAATGTTTCATTTACTGTTACTGTCAAACATGGAGGTAAACCTGAATCTGACAGCAATAATCCTGAATTCTTAATTATTGCTGATGACAACAATCTTCTTCCAAAGGAAAAGAGAGATGAAGAAATTACTTATTATAAGGTAACAGAAAATGAAAAAGAATATACAGACGAAAGGAAAACCTTGTTTTAAATTAAGTTAATAAAAAACAGTTCTGATAATCTATACTTTTTTATATTTCAGAATAAGAAAGTGGATGATGATAAAGCCGACATCATAATGGAAGAAGTGATAGAGAACAATATAGTTCCAGTTGTGGTTCGGAAACGTAAAGCTTCTGAGAGCGAAATTGAGAACAGCAGGCCGAGTAAAAAATCAAGTTTGGAGAATCCTTATGATGACGAGGATGGTGATAATGAAAACCATGAGATCGAGTTTAACTACGTAGGTGATAGCGAGGATGATGACTTGGAAACTAATCATTGTAATCAGGAGGAAAAAGAAGAGGAAATGATACCGGAAAACCATATTGTAGAGAACCATTTGTTCCAGCAGTGGCTCTGACAGGCAAAACTTCTGAGACTGAAGTTGATATCAGAACAGTTAGTAAAAATCAAAGATTTTTGTTGAAGAACGATGGCTTGAAACCCTGTCAATCATCAAATCTGCATCAGAAAATACAGCCTCACAATCAGGAGGATCAATATGTGAGTCTAAAACATTTGGATAAGATATTTAAACAGTTAAAAGTAAAGAATTTCTAATTGTTTTCTCTTCGTGTTGAATGAAACACAATAGATGAATTAATAATGGCAATTTCATTATTTACAGACTAACAAAAACAAGTTTATACACAAATTATTTTATAAACTTTCGGCACATTGTTCTCTTTGATAATGAATTTATTCTTTATCAAGGCCAAAGTTATCCTCAACAAAATTTTGAAAAAGTCTAATTTAGTATTGAAAGAAATCATATACTCATACTTCCATTTTGTGACTAAATTGTTTCGAATCATTGTACGAATGTTTATTAAAATTCTTATGTGTTTATAGGAGTGTCTACCACCTCAAGAAGAATGTAAATTTTGCGACAAGTCATTGCCGCCTGAAAAAATGGCAAAGCATCTCGAGGAAATGCACATTAGTATATTTGTACAGAAATACAACAGAACGTTTTCATCTGGCTCCAGATGTTTTTCGTTTCTGTGGGAAAGAATCTTAAATTCTGGATCTCACTACCTTTTCTTGGAAAAGGAGTGTCCCCTCTGCAAATATAAATTTTTTAAAAAAGATGCCTATAAAAAGCATGTTGTCCCTAAAAAGGATTCATTCAAAATAGAGTGTTGTGATATACAGATCGACCTATCCCGTAATATTACAAAAAGTAAATAAGCTTGGTGTCTCTATGTATTTTCGTATATCGTCGCCCCAGACGAAAAATGGCCTATCACAAAATTACCCCATGTTTTTTAAATAGACGAATTTTGAGATAGGCTCTTTTTCATCTGGGGCTATGATGTATGTTCAGGATATTAAAAATTTCACATATCCATGGGTTATGGGTTTACGGTTTATAGGTTGAAGAAGTAATTAATAATAATAATAATTATAAATTATAATATTTAATTAATTATATTGATAATAAATTATTAATGTAGTTAATTTTTATCAATTGAGAGTAATAGAGAATCATATAGTTCCAGAGGTGGCTCGAAAACGTGAAACGTCCGAGAACAGGAAAAAGATCGTCAGGCATATTCAAAAGTCAAGGTTCAAAACAAATAATGTTCCTCGTGACGACGATGTTTATGACAAGGGAAAGTATGACAATAAAGAGAATGACACCAAGAAGCTGAAAGTAAGACATTTCAAATTGTCCTTTTCCGTGATAAATCAAACATGATTTATTAAATTAATCACGACTATTTCTATATTTATTTAAAGAATAACAACAATAAGACGCTATCAATTCAGCGCAATTGTATCAAAGAGGAGGAGATACGATACTGTTTAAAAAGATATTGTTTATTATACTTCCATATTGTGACTGAATTGTTTTGAATTATTGTATAAATGTTTATCAAAACTTGTATATGTTTATAGGAACGTCCACCACGTCAAAAAACATGTCAATTGTGCGACAGGTCACTGCCGCCTGAAAAATTAGCAGGCCATCTTAGAAGAACGCATTTAACTCTGTTTGTAATAAAATACGACAGAATATTTAATACTATTTCCGATTGTTTATCATTTCTGTGGAATGAATTCATCAATTCGGAAAAAAGGGAGGAGTGTCCTCTCTGCAAACATAAATTTCGCAATATCACTGCCTGCAGAAAACATATTACCCCTAAAAAAGATACAAACGAAGTAGAGTGTTGTGGGATACAGGTCGGATATACGTAAATAAACTGTAATATATATAAATACTCTTGGGGTCTCTATGTACTATTATATTATTTATCATTATATCATTGTTGTTATTCATTTAAAATTGTGATTATAAGTTGTATCTTCAATTTTTGAATGCAACAAAAGATGATACTGTACAACAATCCTCAAATGTAAAAATATTTTCGATAAGCTCACCCCCTCTCTGAGATTATATCAAATTAGGATTAATTTTATATGTCGAGAGCTAATTCAGCTATTTTATTGTTTGAAAAAATGTGAAGACGTGGTTGTTTCAATGTTTTTCTAGCTTATTAAAGTTATGTATACGTATTAACTTGTATAAAAATAAAACATTTTTATAAAAAAATCTCACTTCAAATACGAGGGTTCAACTTTTAGTTATTAAAGCTTTTTTTTATGACAGATTAAAAAATGTGTCACAATATGTTGAATGATTTTCAACCAGTACTTAAAATTAACATTTGTCTTAAAAACAAGTCAAGGTCAGGGAGGTCATACAGTTGTTATTACAAAATGAAATATCAGCTGACTTTTCAGAAGTTCAAGGATTGCTTAATTTATTCTATTTTATTCATTTCACTTATTTATTTATTAAAACAATTGTCTTATGACCTCTGACCTTGACTCGTTTTTTTTTTTGTAAACAAACCAGCTTTTAGTTTCGCCTTAAGTCTTGTTCAGAGGAAAGTGGTTCTCATTCAGCTTGTCTTGTGCACGACTCTTTATACGTGACCAAACAGATGTAGATAAAATGGCTACGACGATGGACGGTGTGCTTCGACCGAATTTACAAAACGCAATTCGCAAAAGCAAAGTGCTGGTTGTCGGTGCCGGTGGCATCGGCTGTGAAATCCTCAAGAATTTAGTTCTCACTGGTTTCTCGGATATCGAAATTGTGAGTATAATTCAACGCCTTTCGTCAATGCGTATTTTACCGCTTCGAACATAACCTAACTTTTCAACTAACGCTTAAACTTTTCTTCACTGACCGAATGTTTATTTGTCTCATTCACTTTTACATTCTTTCTCATTGCAATTTTTAATCAAAGATTTATTCATAACTTTCCAATTGTTAACTTTTATTTAACAACTTACAATTGTTATAAATAATTTACAGCTATCATTTTGCCAACAAATATAAATAGAGATATATTAATATTAAGGAATGTATGTACTTTCATTTTTTATTTATTCCAAAAGATTGAGTAATATTCAGAAGGAAACAATTCTCAAAACCTTTGTTTGTTGACACAAACACAAATTTGTGTTTTAAGGCTGAAGCATGGGTTCTAAAAATAGAAAAAAAAATTTTTTTCAAAAGGAAATGTTTTTTTTTCATTTATTTGAAAAATGTGTAACACTATTTATTTTTAAATTGTTATAATTTATTAATTTCAGATTGATTTAGACACAATTGATGTCAGCAACCTGAACCGACAGTTTCTATTTCAAAAGCAACATGTTGGAAAGTCAAAAGCCGCCGTTGCTCGTGAAACTGCTCTCAGTTTTAATCCAAAAGTAAATATCATCCATCATCATGCGAGCATTACGACGTAAGTAAATTGAATTGACTTGAAATAAATTGAATTAATAAGTTCACACTTAATTTTATCTCCATTTTTACAGAACTGAATACGGACTTTCATTTTTCAAGAGATTCTCTCTAGTGATGAACGCGCTAGACAACCGAGCTGCAAGGAACCATGTAAATCGTATGTGCCTGGCTGCCGATGTACCATTGATTGAATCTGGCACAGCAGGTTATGAGGGACAAGTGGAGCTTATCAAAAAAGGATTTAGTCAGTGTTACGAATGCATGCCAAAGGCAGCGCAAAAAACTTTCCCCGGTTGCACGATTCGTAACACACCGAGCGAGCCCATCCATTGCATAGTTTGGTCCAAACATTTATTTAAGTATGTTTCACTCTGTAGATAATTATAAGTTCGTTATAACAGTATTATATTTCTTATAATATTTATGCTATATTAATGTGATTTTTGAGATGTGAATTAAAGCTTATTGTTGATTTTTTAATTTTTTAATAATTTATTATGTGATTGCAGCCAACTGTTTGGGGAAGAAGATCCTGATCAAGATGTATCGCCTGACACAGCTGACCCTGAGGCAGCGGGTAAATTATTTATCATTGTATTACAAATTTTTCAAATGAATTAATTACTTCGAAAAATTATTGTTTCTATCTTTGTACGTCGAAATTGATGTTAATTTTTCAAAAGTAAATTATGTTATGAAGAATTTTATTTTTTTTAGATACTGCTGGAGAAGAAGCATTACAAAGCGATGCAAACGAGAAGGGAAATGTCGACCGGGTCTCTACGAGATCTTGGGCACAGTCTTGTGGTTACGATCCGGAAAAGTTGTTCTCAAAATTGTTTCACGACGATATCAAATATTTATTAAGTATGGATAATCTGTGGAAGAAGCGAAGACCTCCTAATCCTTTGGAATACAATAATCTGCCTGACGGAGGTAACTTTCTCACTATTACAAAGACAAAAATGTTAACTTTATGACAAAAATATAGTAATAAGTGCAAATAACAAATAAAAATAATAATTGAAATATATTTAATGAAAATAAACGAAAATAATTTAAAAATTGAACATATTAGTTGCAGGTTGCAGCAAAGACGCCGATCCAGGCTTGAAAGATCAACAACTGTGGAGCATTGCCAGGTGTGCAAGAGTATTCGCGGAATCTGTTAAAAATTTGAGTAAAACTTTGGAGCAAATGCAAATGAAGAATCCGTCGGATCACCTGGTCTGGGACAAAGATGACCAGGATGCAATGGATTTTGTTGCAGCTTGCGCCAACATTCGGGCATACATATTTGGTATCGCGCAAAAGAGTCGATTTGATATCAAATGTAAGTTATTATTTTTCATTAAAATAATTCGGATTTATTTATTCATCTTTGTCTACAAATGATAATGAATTATAAAAATCATTAATAACATTACCCAATACATATTTATAATAATGTTTTAATAATACTAATTTTCTTTAATTGCAGCAATGGCAGGAAACATAATCCCAGCGATAGCAACGACCAACGCAATAATAGCCGGCGTCGTTGTCCTGCATGCCTTCCGTATCTTGCAGGATGACTTGAAATCCTGCCGATCGGTTTATCTCCGTCAAAAAATGAACCACCGCAATCAACTACTGGTTCCGGAGAAATCTGTAAATCCGCCAAACCCAAAATGTTACGTTTGTGCGCCCACGCCGCAAGCCTGTTTGGCAATTGACACAACCAAGATGACAATCAAGGAGTTAGAGGAGAGTGTGATGAAAGCAGGCTTGAACATGATCGCGCCTGATGTGATGATCGACGGTAAGGGAACCGTGGTCATTAGCAGCGAGGAGGGTGAGACCGAGGAGAACAACGACAAAATTCTCCAAGAGCTTGGGATCATCGATGGAGCGATTCTTAAAGTTGATGATTTTTTGCAAAATTATTCCCTTACCGTTACTGTCACGCATCGAGATAAACCTGCTCCGAACAGCAGTGATCCTGAATTCTTAATTGTCGCTGATGATAAGGATCTTGTTCCAAAAGAAGAGAAAGCTGAAGAAATTACTAATGGAAAGGTAAGAGAAAATGAAAAGTATAAAATAAAAAAACAAACAAACAAAATCCCTTTGACGAAAAAGAAAAACATTCTTTCAAATTAAATTACATTGATACAAAAGCAGTTTGATTAACCTTTACTTTTTTGTATTTCAGGATAAAAAAATGGATGATGATGAAGACGATATCATAATGGAAGAAGTGATAGAGAACGATATAGTTCCTGTAGTGGCTCAGAAGCGTAAAACTTCCGAAACCGAGATTAAGGTCAGCCCGGTTAGTAAAAAGCCAAGGTTGGAGAAAAACAATGTTCCTCACATCGATGATGATGTCTGTGTGATTGAAGACGACGACGAAGAGGAGGACGACGATTGTGTTCAAATAGAGAGTCATAACAATAAGGAAAAGTTTTCCAGCAGATACACAGAGGACAGCAACGATTGTTTGATTGTCTACGATGATCAGGGCATGAATAACAAAGCAATCTAAGTGCGATTTCTTGTACTGTTAAATAATTTCTTTTTATTATTTCTTAATTCTAGTTTGTTTAGTTCCAGTTTAAGCTTCAGTCCGAGAGAAGTAAATTAAAATTTAGATTCGATAGTTTCCGTTAAGACCAATGTATTATTAAGCATCTACGATGCGTCGTTTCTTTTTTATATCGCAGATTGTTCTTTTGAAATAAAGCCCATTTTGTACAACTTGTGTTTTATAAATTACGACCACTTGCCTTTTTCTTTTTTTTTTTTTTTTTTTTTTTTTTTTTTTTTTTTTTTTTTTTTTTTTTTTTTTTTTTTTTTTTTTTTTTTTTTAATACAAAAATTGTCATGCTTCGTTTGATTTGTTATAACATTTGCGCGCGCAGAAATCAATGATTGAGCTGACAAAGCATGCGCCGGGCGATGAACGACATCACGTCAAAGTTCCCTCGTACTTTTGTATTTATTGGACGTGGTAAGCCAACAAAATACAAAGCAGGCGGATTGTGACAGTTGGTGTCGACGCAATAGGTGTCGACTGATGTCAACAACCACGCAAGCCTGAACCGACACGAGATGGACGAGAACCTCAGTCGAGGATATGTACAGTTCGGAAAAGGAAGGGTCATGAACGAACTCAAATACAACAATGGTCTCACGCGTATCTCGCCGCCAGTTGACAAGTACAAATTCGTACACTTCTCCCTGGTCATTGCAGGGATGGGATTCTTGTTGCCCTACAACAGGTCCATCAATATTGTATTAATAAATTATAATCGTCAAGTTTTATAAATTACAATTCAATTTTTATGTCTTGTTTAAGTAACATTGAAGTTTATGCAACTAAAATTCAGTGATTCATTTTGTCATTCCTGAATAGACAAGTCCAAAATGTACATTTTCCTTTCTCTTTGATATTTTTTACAATTGCGTATTATTGTTTTTTATTTTATATTTGGTAAAAATATATTTTTTTTATATTTTGTTTTCATGTTGCTTTGATGGGACATGATGAATTTTTTTGTCTAAAAAGTTTGTGTGTTTATGAATACAGTTTTATCATCCCGGCGGATTATTTTCAAACCCGGTATCCAGGCACGACCATCATCTTCGACATGTCGGTTGTCTACATCACCGTGGCTCTTATCGCGGTCCTGATTAATAATATGTTAGTTGAAACTTTATCCCGCAATACGAGAATTACATTTGGTAAGTTCAATTCTAAACCTTCTGAAATGGTTTATTGATTTTGTATTTTCCCATCAAAATGAATATCCATTAGATTATATCAACGAATTTTGAAATTTAATTTATTAATTTATTTACTACAACTTGTGTGGAGAGGATAATTTAATTTACTATAAATTGATTGACTGGTTTATTCATGAATATTTTATTCATACATTGATTTTTTATTAGAAATACTTTATTAATAAATGTATAACTAATTTATTCATCAATCATTAATTGAGTGATCATTGTAATAAATTAAATTGATAATAAATCGATAATATTTATTAATAATTAACTAATCATTCAAAGAAACTGTCCGGAATTTTGTATTGAATTGTCAATTAAAGTTTTTTTTCTTTAATTACAGGTTACTCTGTATCTTTTTTCTTCTTAAACTTCGTCGTACTTTGTGAAGTTTGGTGGGAGCTCTTTGGAGTCGCGACGTCGTACACAATTACCTTAATAGCCGTTGCAATTGTATCTTTAGGGTGCACAGGTATATTTCTTTTCACTTTTCGAAAAACATTTTCGTTCAATGAAAAATAAAAAATTTTAGTTAATTAAGTTTAATAAAAAAAATTTTTATTCAGTTCAGCAATCAAGTTTTTATGGATTCACATCAATGCTTCCTGGTCGTTATACCCAAGCCGTGATGACAGGAGAAAGTAAGTTAAATAAAAAAAGTTAAATCGATCATAATTAAATGTTGTTTTTTCGGTTTCTTTGAAATAATTGTATCATCATTTATTTTTTAGGTGCAGCCGGTTTTTGGGTCTCCATGAGTCGAATAGTGACAAAATCCATGATAGAAGACGAGCGAGAAAACACGTCGATATTTTTCTTCACTTCCATTTTCCTGATCTCGCTGTGCGCTGTCCTGTACTCGAATTTACGCAAATCTGAGTTTGTTAAATTTTATATCAATCTGTGTCAGGAGAGGAACAGGATAACTTTGGAACCAACTGAAGATGTTGGTTTGGTATATTTAATATTTCTAGGCCAATTTATTCAATTATTCTCAGTTGAACTGAACATTTTTTCATCTTCCAGATGGATCCACTGGAGCAGATGACATCAGAACCAACGAAGGGACAGTATGGAGTTCTCAAACTTCAGACAAGTCCTGTGGGGGATTCAACCGGGACGAATATTGAACTGACAACTAGTTAGTCTTATCTTCAAAATAAAAAAAATGAATTCAATTACTTAAGTTTATTGTATATAATGTTTTTATTATTTATAATTAGTTGATTAATTTAAACAATCAATTTACATTTTACTATTTCATTTAATTGTTTTGTAAATTTGTAGAAGTAAACAACTACTACATTTTATATCTTTTTCAGGCAATGGAACATATTCGGCCTTCTCATTCAGCAATCCTGTTTATGAACCCGGTGCAACTTCCAATACGGGTAGTAACGGTCCAACATACAAGGTGGAAGATGTTGTAACAATAAGAGGTTCCTATAGTACAAGCCAAAGTCCCAAGTTTTGGACCGGGTTCAAAAGTAAGACTGAATACATTTAAAATTAAAAAAAAACCTTTTTTATAATCGATGATGGATCGTCATTTCGTTTGTTTTAGAGGGCCTAATAGCTCGATGGGAGATAACTAAGCTCATTTTTCCGTATATGGTGAGCATTGCATTTGCTTATGCTGTGACATTGACCCTCTACCCCGGCATAGTCTCCGAGGTGATTTCCTGTAAATTCGAATCTTGGATGCCGGTGATCCTGATGGCCACTTTCAACGCTGCGGATCTTGTTGGAAAGGTACTTTTTAATTTCAGAAGAAATAAAAGCATTCGAACAAATTAGGAAAAAAAACAAGAATAAACTACTAATGTTCAAATGAATGATTACAAAATCAAATGTTCAATTCCAGATGTTGGCTCTGATTCCTTACGAATGGACGAGGACACAGCTCCTGTGCTTTTCGAGCGCCAGAGCAATTCTGGTCCCGTTGTTTTTACTCTGCGCAACTCCACGTCGAACCACTCCAATCCTTCCTGGTGAAGGTTTT
This sequence comes from Trissolcus brochymenae, assembly GCA_030523145.1. NCBI lineage: Eukaryota > Metazoa > Arthropoda > Insecta > Hymenoptera > Scelionidae > Trissolcus > Trissolcus brochymenae. The sequence goes on from JAQQRF010000472.1 coordinate 35,382, forward strand.
CCTATTTTCTTTTCAATGGTTCTTGGTTTGACTAATGGGATTGTTGGCAGTGTACCGATGATCCAAGCACCGACAAAAGTTCCTGAAGAACACCGAGAACTAACGGGTATAAATTGGATTTATAAATGATTTAACATTTACTCTTTCATTTATTTTATTTTAAAAAAATTTTTTTTTGATTTTAGGTAACATAATGACTCTGTCATATGTTTCTGGTCTATTTGTGGGGTCCCTTTTGGCGTATATGTTTGACGCCTGTCTGGGACCGGCCATACCGGTGAAAGAGATCTGCGACACCGGTCATCAACTTCGCAAAGCAATTTCAATGTCACCAAACAACAGAACCCTGTCAATTATAGCTTCGGCTGCCACCACAATGGCCACGCCAGAAATTGTCACGAGGATACCAATCACAAAGTCAACCGCAGCACTCGCGACCATCCTGACCACGACGTTAATGTCCAGCAACTCCTTTGACGTTGCTAAACATCTCAAGACAACTGCGATGCCAAATTTTTTCATTAATGCTACGACCCATTTCAGTAACACGATTGTACATCATTAAGATATATTTTTCTAATTGTCAAACAAAAAATAATCAACAAAAATCAACTAACAAAGAAAAAAGTAGTCGTAGAAAAAAAACTAATCCATGCTTTCATGCAGTTTGAGTTTAGTCAGTCTGAAAATATAAACTTTTCACATATTTTTGTAAAACTTAACATATCACTGGTGCGTCACGAGTTATGAATTTGTGAATCTTAAAGTTTAGTAGAGGAAGGCAGAAGTTTGAAATGTGATTTGAAAGGCTACGTACCGAAAATCTGATGATTTTTGCAAGAATTTGAATTTTAAAAGCCTTATTTCCTAAAGGATTTTCAGGATTAAAATATGTTTCAACTGAGAATCTACTATCGAGAGTCTACTATTTTTTTGTGAAACATACCCATCATTATAAATAATTTTAAAGTAATTTGAAATTCAAACTTAAACCTAGAAAATTACTGTATCACAAATTTTTCATAAACATTTCATAAAATTTTTAACAAATTGTTAAATTTCAACTTTTCTGGACTGGGTAACAGAAAAAAAAATCAGTAATTTATATTTGTTAGGTTGTTCTGAATACTGTGCCAATATCAAAGTTGAATATTCGAGCATAGATGAAAATTTCTTGTTTGACGCACCTTCTTCTAAACAAATTTTAATTCTCAGTTGAAAAAAAACTTCTTGAACTGTTGCAACGTTTGAATCACTTGGACAAACAAAAAAGAGTTCAAGTCTACTAGTACTTCGTATACTCAACTGTATAAATGTAAATAAGGTTATTATCAAATCAAAGTAAAATACAAAATCTGAATTATAGCGGGATAAAATATTAAGTTTTCTCATATAAATTATATGCGGATCTGTTGAATCTATAATATAAATTATATTCAATTAAGTTAAATCTAATGCAATTGTTTGAAACTATCGTTACATTGCGTAAGTTCTATGGATATAAATATATTTGTAAATTTAATTTTAAGCTATGATGTATGTATCAAAACTGTGCACCAGATCTCATATGCGAACGTAAAAATGTGTCATTTTCAAAGGCAACAGCAATCTGAAAATTACAAATTTACTCTACAGTTTTAAATCTTTTTTTACACATGTAATGAATAAAATGCAGACAACATTTCAAGATGAAAAGACATTTATTTTACATCTTCTATTGTAAAAATTGTCGTTCGCATGAAAATGAATTTTAAAATTGAATGCAAAATCAAACGTTAACGTATGTATCAACTCCGAAAAATTGTATAGAAACGAACTGTTAAGTCCTGGCCAAGTCCAGCTATCCTTTAAAATAAAATTTTATTTTTCTCTACAAAAAAACAAATCGAAATGTTGAACGTTTCTCCAAACTAATTTATAACATAGTTTTTCGTAGATAATTTTGTTGTTATTTGAATTTGACAATAATCCCTAGGATCAAAGCAACGATCGAAAATTAAGATGTCAAATAGAACAAAACAAGTAGGTCTCCTCTCTCACAAGTTGCATATTTTTGAAACTTTTATTTGACCATAGTACATGTATATATAAATAATTTATGCGATTCACTTGCAGAAAATAGGTCTTTATGTATTGTATATAATTGTATATCATATCTCAATCGTACCGCTATTATTCGGTCGACCAGGATTTACTATCGAGAAAGGCGTTAAGTTATTTGTATACCGAAAAAATATATATCATCCGACTTTGTACAGTTGTATAACATTGGTGTGAGCAAAATCTTATTTTGTTCAATTAGTTTAAAAGTAGACCGTCAAGTTGAGTTGTTCGTTGGCAGCTTGGCTCCCGCAAGGTCTCTGTTCCGCAACTTCCACGCTGTCCGTCGTCTAAGATAGGAAAAAAAAAACAAATTCCCCCCATTAAAGACTTGTACATTTTTAAAATATGATTGTAAAATGAAATTTTATGTATGATAATGAAATAAACGTTGATTCTTAATCATGTTTACCCGATCGTCGTCGTCCCAAGAGAGCTTTTTCACTCGCTGCGAGATCGAACCTGCTGGCCAAGCGGGCACCAGGGAATCCGGGGGATCCCCCGAATAACTGGACGAGTTTTGCGAATGGTTGTCGATGTTTGGATTCGTTTTCGCACTTAGGTCATTCATATTCTGAACCAGTCCGCCGAGGTTTGGGATGTTCGAAGTGGCCGACAAGGCAGGAGGGTCCGGAGCTGGCGCTACTTTGTGCCTTGAATATACCTGTCTATTTGAAACTACGCCTGAGAAGAAAATTCAAAATTTAATATTAATTTAATTAAGTGCACATCTGTTTAATTAATTTAATTAATTTGCAACAACATTTGAAAGATTTTGTTTTCATGATAAAGAGGTGTTACTTTTAATTGTGGCATTGTATATACAATCGTTATCCCTGCCAAAGACGGGATTGTCGATGTCATTCGAAATACATCCTCTATCTGGATCGGGGTTGTCCAAAGTATCGCGCAGCGAATTTGCGCTGAGAATTTGAGGGGTTCGGTTCAAGGCTGATGGTACCGGCGATTTCTCACGGTATCCTGATCCTCCTGAGCTGACTGATCCGCCGGTTTTTGGCCGTTTGCTATTAGAAACAAAAGTTATAAAATTAAAATTAAAAATAAAATGAATTTAGCGATTTTTAATTTAAAAGAATATAAATTTACAGGATATATATTTTTTATTGCCAACAACTTGTTACAAGTTATGCAGTAAGAAAAAAATCGTTAATTTATTTTTGATTTGTTTCAATAGAAATTCTTACGTTTTATAAATGTATAGTATGAGAATGAGAATGACGACTCCAAGAAGACCTAAAACTCCGCCAAAGACCGCAACTAGAAGTACACTGCTGCCTAGCCACGCGGGTGCGGCTCGAGCTGCGATTGGTAACACGCCAGAATTTGGTAGTTTTACAATTACAGGGATCCTGCTAGATCTGTTGAGGTGCAAATAAGATTAATTTCTCACTCTTCAGTTTTGGTTACTTCTCAACCAGAAAAATAAATAAAATTTTGAATATTAATTTATTTGAACAAATATAAAAATGTATAAACCAAATTTACCTTGGTGGGTTTCCTGAATCAGAAGCTATTGCTACAAGACGTGCGATGCTATTATTGAATGGTCCAAACGATCTCAAAATGAGTTCACCATTGTCTCTTATTTCAAAGTTACTAAAAATTATAAATCAATTTCAATGTTAATTTAATGAATTAGTTCTAGTTTTTTTTTTTTTTTTTTTTTTTTTTTTTTTTTATAATGATGTACAATACCTAGCATCTGGTCCTCTCAAGGAAAGTGAAACGCGGTCTCCTCGGTCCCCATCAGCTGCTTCTAACACTCCTGTTAAACGAGTTGTAAAATGTTAATAAAAAATTTCATGAGTTGATTGTTGTTTTTTGTTTGCTCACCTACAATTGCTCCTTCTCTCATCGAACGAGCATAAAATTCATACTTAGGGTACCGAAATCGAGGATCCCATTCATTGATATCTTGAACTGAAATATTCACCCTCGCAGTATCATTCTGAAATGAAATTGTTTATTATGAACACTTATTCATAAAATAATTAGAGATATAAATGTTACAAATTTTGAAATTAATTTTTTTTCTTAATTTTGATCTTACATGAAAACCATCGGTGACGTGAACTAAAAAACTGTGTTGTATCCTCCGCTCGTAATCCAAGTTCCCTTTCAAAATAAGTTCACCCGAATTTGTTACAGAGAACCTTTCCATGTCTTCCAAGGCACCGACGAGCCAAAATTTCATACTCTAGAAAAATAATTTAGCATGCAATTTTTTTACAATTTAGCTATAGAATGATGAGAATAAAAATGCTTACTCGGTCATTTTTATTTACACCCGCAGTCAAAATAACACTGCCTGCCGGAGTATTCTCCGGAATGCTAGCTTCATATTCTCTCAATATAAATCTAACCGGCAAACGTCCACCTGGAAACCAAATAATTTTTTGTTGTAAATTGATTATTTCATTTTAAATACTTACTATACTTCAATCTACAAAGGAATTATAAATTAAGAAAATATTATAATTATAATTGGTGTACCAGCAGTTGGTCCAATAACAGCACCTTCTCTAGAAACGACTACAGTAGCTAAGGAATATCTATCTGGATTATCTATTTGCGTCGCCTATAAAAAAATTAAATTTAGTAATATAAATCAGGATTTAAATTATTCAAAAATTTTATTGAACATTTTTTTCTTTTTTTACGAAGAAGTTATTAGGTGTACCTTAAGTACTATTGTGGCTGCTGTGTTCAACTCATGGTCTTGAAGAGGTCTCATAATTATCAGTTCAGCAGTTTCAGGATTGAGAGTGATGAATGGCAAAATTCCACCTTGAAATGAATATCTAACCGGTGCATTGATACCAATATCCTGGTCCACCGCCTTAATAGCTGTCGGCTCAACTCGTAAAATTTTTCTCTGCAACAAACGACATTCACCTCAGTACAAATCTTGTATTCAGCATTGTTTAAATCGATTTTATATTAAGTATTTGTTTTAATTCAAAAATTTCCTTCTTAAACAGTTTTTTACCATTTTAAATTGATGAGGAATGGTAACTCTGTACTCCTCATTCAAAAATGCTGGGTTTTGGTCATCTGCGTCTATGACGTTGACGTACAAAATCGTCGTTGAAGTTTGTGGAGGAGATCCTTGGTCCTGCAATGTTACAATTGGTCATTAAAAGCACCAACTAATAATTCAAAAGAAAAATTGTTTCCTTCCATTTTCAACATACTTGAGCTCGAATTCCAACTGAAAAATTGCTTAGCGTCTCGTAGTCCAACGGTTTTCTTAAAACTAAAGTCCCTTCTAAGGCATTTACAAAAACAAAAAAATCCTGAAACAAAAATGATTGATCATCTTTTACAAATGTCGGTTCATTTGATTTTGTAGCTTGTGAATAATACAAAAAGGGACTAAAATTTGATTTACAGAATGGGGTCCAGGAAGCACAGTATATTGCACCGTAGAAAATGGTCCTGGTTGATCGGCGTCGATAGCTCTAACTCCTTGCAGAACTCTGGTACCAACTACAGTCACCTGACGAACGAAATTTATTTTTCAGTTCCAATTAAAAAATTAGATTAAAATTTCATTTCAAACAAGATCTCACCTCAGATATGTTAAGTACATAGGGAGCGTTTACAAATTGGGGTGCATTATCATTGGCATCGGTCACACGAATATTGACAGGAATAACAAATCCCTGAAATGAAAAAAAAAAAAATCAAACTTAAAAAATTGATGAATAAAATATCCCAGTTCGAAAAGTATATACGAGACTGACTGGATCAGATGTGTGTTTTCGCTCGCAGATGACATTGATGTAGACGCTAGAGGGGCCAATAAATCCCTCCTTATCCAGAGCTCCTGTGAGGGTTAGATTTTTGGAGTTTGGTGAGATGGTGACTGGACTGTCAAGTTCTTGGAGTCTCAGCTCGATGTCTCCTTGGGCTCCTGGATCGCCGATCACGCCCAGCACTCCGACTGTGTCCCCAATTTGAAGATCCTCGCTGACAAAAAGATGTGCTGCGGTTGATCCGTTCTCCAGGAAACATCTTGAATCTCTTATCACTGCAATTTACAAAACTTATGCAATCTTATTTTTGCAAATTTTTTTAAATTCATTGTTTAATTTGTTTTTTAACTACAATTTTTAATTGGGAATTAGTAACAAGTAATTTAGTAGAAATTTCAATTCAAATCAGGGATTTGTTGTTTTTGAAAAATGTTTCCTTCCTGGTGACTAGGGTGTATCTAAAGGAAGAAAATCTTGATTTGATTTGCAACTAGGATATTGGTGAGATTGTTCGGTAACATGAATTCCAGACTATTCGAGCTGCACCGCACGTACTACGAACAAATACACATGCGTAGTCATTTACACAGGGGTAGATATGCGCGCTCCCTTGGAGCGCGATTCCGGCCGCTGTCTCTCTGTTTCGTCTTCTTTTTCTCGTTTGATTGTTTCCTTTCTGGCCTCTTCCGACAAACCGATCTGATACCGAACACTCAAAGACCAATTTTTCTAAGACCTTCATCTCCTTCGAGGTCCTTGAAATTCTGACCTCCTTTCTAATAGTACAATTTTTGTTTCATTAAAAAACGAAAAACCAAAAATAAAAATTGAAATCTAATAATAGAAGGACGTGTCTAGCTGAACAGGAAGAAGGAATTTGATTTTGTTGAATAATAAAAAACAAAATTTCTGATGTGTAAGGCGATTCCTGGCGTTACTTCTTGTCTTTAAGAATATAATAAAACTGGTTTGAGAGGATCCGAAATGCAACCGCAAGTCGTGCAGGATGTCGGTACAATAAATCGTTACTGAAATTCAACACCCAATTTTTCCCACGGACCCATTTCAATGCGAACGGTGCATAACCGTGCATGACATCTGATGAACCAGCTTAGATGGTTTTATAAATTCGTATGCTATGTGCCGTTCTTTTTTTTTTGTCAGTTCACTTACGTTGCCCGGAAGCCGTGTGAAAAATGCAACAGACAAGCAGCAGAACTTTTAAAAGAGTTATCTCCATGTCGATCTAAGGTCTCCATAAAGTAATCCGAACTTTGACCGGGTCATCTGGAAACAAAATGTATTAAAGTTAAATTAAAAAACATTGTAAAAGAACAGAAGTATTTTAAAAAGTTTAATTTGAAAATGTAAATGTAAGAAAACTTTTGTTTAACGTATCTTGTAAAATGTTTGTCCCAACCCTTCATTCATAAGTGAAACAAATCATTGAAGCTTGAAATAATCGATAAAGAGAAAGAAAGAAAAAATGTTTTTCGAAGGGATTGCATCATTAACGATTTTCATCAAAAGCGAAAAAAAAAGAAAAAGATTGTCTTCAATCAATGATCAAATCTACGTGTTCTTTCTTCCATACAATGCAACTGACTCAGTAGAACGACAATTGTCACGATTCAGTAAGTTGCTGGTTTCTAGCTGGTTATTTGCCTGCTTCGCTAGCAAAAAAATCATCAATTGCATAAAAGTGTTATATTAAAAAAATCTATCAAACAATTTTGAACAATTCATAAAGAAACACCATTTCATTTTTACAATTAATATTTTTAAAATTGTAAACTATATAAAATGTCAAATCAAATTAAAAAAAAACAGAACTAAAAATATTTTATTTAATTGTGAAATTAATGAAATTAAACTTGAACTATTTTTGTTTAATGTAATTTTATTGAACGAGTTTTGACATGAGTTGAGATTTATTGGAAGACAGTAAATGCTTATTAATGTATAACTTTCTGGAATGAGCAGAGAGGAGTAAGAAAAGGATAATCAGACGGGTGGTCTTACTTAACTGCCACAATGCGAGCAAAACGTGTCTAGAAAGCATGCAGAGAAACTCTTTCATTACACGCACAGCCACGTGTTATCTCTATTACTAAGTTGTTATCGCCGATTCTTTTATACATTTCGGACTCGGGTGCATTTTCAGGTGCTAAAATTTCTCAATGCTCCATTTCTCTCGACCTCGAATTTTGAGTCTGCCTATACATTATAATTCTCATTGATCATCTTTCACTCATCACATTTTTTCTTTTTCTTTACTATATCATTTAAATTTTAAAATTCAATTTAATCAGTTAAATTTATTTTAATTTGTTTGAAATAAACCAAGATGTAATTTTCTTTGGTCGGTCAAAATTGTTTGAGAGAAAATCGATTTTCTCGAGATGTATGAATGCACGTGTCGAATTGTTGAAAGCAAAATGCATCTCTCAAACGAAGAATAAAAAAAATGAAGCACTAATTACGTGCGATAGCAAAAGAAGTACTCTATAAAAAGTTCAATTAAAATAAGGCGTACTGAAGTAACAAACGAAACTCCCTCCCTCATTCCAATCTAGGATGCTACTTTCACTAAAAACGTCCTGTAATCTTCTTTCAAAAAACACTAATCGATGCCGATCGTTGTTGCAAGCTTCTTTCGTACAAAATGATGCAATTCATTATGCAAATTTTGTACACTCTTTTCAACTTCCGTTTTCACTATAAAAACACTGTGATATAATTTAAATTCTTTCGTTGTTTTATTTTCTTTTTATTATCGAATAGTGAAGTGAGAAAAATTAAAGAAAAAAGAGGAGATTAAAAACTTCCTTGTCTCAATTTTATTATTTCAACAAAAAAAATTATAAAAGCAGAAAAAATTAAATAGAATTGAAATTCAATTTTCTCATTGAATCTTAATTCTATTTTAAACAAAAAAATTGAAAAAAAGTTGAGATAAAAAAATTGTTTTTTGTTTAATCTTCGTGATCGTTCAAATCGAAAATGAGTTTCCGGATTTGCACAATGTAGGAAATGTTTAATTCTCATTGAAAATTTACGATAATCTATTGTCGCTTCAAGTGAGTCAATCGACATGCTTGGAAAAGTTCATCGCACTTTTTCGGAAAGTAATCAAAAACACACAATATATTCAAAAAAATTTGAAAATGTAATTTTTTGTCTCAATCTTAAATCTACTTTTTTGTATTTTTGCAATTTAATTGCCGAACAATTATTTCCACTCGAAATGGTTTTGTTTTTAATAAGGATACTCGTACACAAAATCAGGTTACTCATTTATACTTTTTTATAACAAATTTGCTAATTGTGATGAACAAAAGTGATACGTTTTTTACAATGAAAAAATACACAAAAGCGTGACGGTTTACTTTCTTCCTGTATTTGCAATTTAGATTTGCGGAATTGTTTAATCGCAATTGTTCGTGTCAAATATGAAAAAAGGAAAAAAATAGATTTCAATTGAAGAGATGACCAAATTTTAATTCTGATTTTTTTTATTGAAACGAATTACAAAAAGTGTTTGGGAATTGTTAGTAATTAGTAATTAAAAATTAGTAGCTAGTAACTAGTAATAAGCAACTACGGTCATTTTATCAAAAACTTTGTTTTTTTATGTCACCTATTTATTATTTTTTATGTCAGCTATGAAAAAAAAAAAAAAAAAAAAAAAAGAAAAACGAGATTTCAATTAAAGAGACCCGCGGGACTAAATTATAATTTCTGACAAGTCGAATATGGGCGTCTGGTGAAGCATTGAATGAACAGGTTTATTCGTTTTGCACACTTCATTTGAATTGCTTTCTCACATTCGCCATAGTTCGCATCAGTCACTGATGTTCACAGACTTGACATTGTGATATACTTTCCTATATCGTAGGAATTTCCAAGCTCCATTTTTCTGAACCATGGAAACTAATCTACTGTCAGTTCCATTAATTGTAGCGTAAAATGAAAGTAATAATTAAAACCAAGCTTGACATCTTGTCAACATTTTTTTTCTCCTAAAAGTTATCAATGCAAAAAAATGATTCGATTTATTTTTACATAATTTACATGATTTATCGAAAAATTATTACAACTTTTTATGATTGCGATTTTTTTTTCAATTCAATCTTTATGTTAAAAAAAGAAAAATGGTTCATTTTAGCAGGCAATTGAAAATTCAAGACGGTTCAGCTGAGAACAATTTTTTCACGGTTAAAGAGCATTGAGTTTGAACGCAGCTGAAAACGTTAGTTGAAGGAAAATAAAAAATGTAAATTGTAATGCACCGTTTTGTCAATCGGTACTTAACAGTTGAATACTCTGAGCTGTTTCATTAAAATTTCTCTATGTTTTTTATAAAATTACAGAATTGCAAAAATTAATTTACAAAACTTGGACTTTTTTTTGTACGAACTTTCAGTAAAAATGTCATGTATTTTATTTTTAAATCGGAACTAAATCCTTTATCCATTAGAAGTCGATCGTTTGATTTAGAAATATTGTATAACTTTATAATATTAGCATGATGTAGAGAAGCGTATACAACGTTAACGATCCATAAACTCTTGGAAATAAACTCGAACTTATCTATACCTATATTCTAATTCACCAGAGCAAAGTAGAACTTGACCATACAACACTACTAAAACTTGTTACAATCATTATTGTATGCAAAATGCATCATGGCAGTAAATTTCGACTGATCTGCTTAAAAATAAATTTGAAAAAAAATCTGTTCAATTTTTGAATAAATAACAAATTCAATTTCTGTATCCATTTTTTTTTTGCATAAAAGTAGTCAATCAATTTTCATCGATTTCTTATAGTAACTGAACTGATTTTCATTGAAAGTTACATTTATGAATAAAATCCACTCAAAACCATCAAACAAGTTGAATCATTTTTGTTCAAGGGGCTACTGTTTTGACGTCCACTGAAATAACAACTGCCCCCATGTAATTACATGACATTATGCGTAAACTATGATTCATATTCCATGACGCACATAACGTACAATTTTCAATTCGTCTGACCAAAAATCAAACAAGTATGAATGAAAATTAAGTAATTTCAATAATCCACAGATCCGGTTTTTTTTTTATTTTCTTTTTGTCAAATTTATAAAATAAATTGCATCTAACTGTATTACTTTGTCTAGTGAAGATACACGGATATTGATTCAACAAACAAAACCAAAGCCCCCATCAAATTGGGTACAAATAAATTAGTGGAAAAATGATTTCCAAACTATTGAATAAAAATTTTGAATAACAAAAATAAAAAGAGTGTCGTAAACTTACCACGAAAAATTTACCAAGTAGCATCCACCAAATGAAACGTTGAAAATCCAACAGACAGAATCGCGACACTTGTCAAATCTCTGTCATCTGCCACAATGTACATTTTTTGTTTTAATTACTGAACAATTTTTCAAGACACAGAACACTACTTTTAAATTTGAAAGAACAAAAACTTGAACTTCACTTCATTACAAAATTGTCGTTGAATTTTGTACACTGTTCACACGTTTGCAATCAAGATCACTTGTATGTGAAAAATGAAAAATGAAAAATATAATAAAAAGAAAAAAAATTAAATGTGTTGTTCAGAAGTATAGTCGCGTGAACTGTCGATGATACAGTCGGCTTTATTACTACAAAACAGAATGGAGTAAAGTACTCAGGAAGTCGACAGGAAGGGGGGCTGCCGCTTGTACAGGTGTTCACTGGGGGACAGCAGATCGACCTATACTGTAATGAACCCCTCTTCTTATAGCACTTGATATGTGCACTGATGGAACACACAAAAATACAAACTGGGACTGTCCATCAGACACGCACTCACATTATTGTTATATGAATTTTTAAAGCCAGAGATAGAACCTTTAGGTAGTTTCTGACTTTTATCATGATCAAATTATCATTCAGATTTTTTTAAAATCTTTAAAGGGAATTAATTAATTAGTAATTAGTGACTAACTAGAAATTAGTTATTAGAAACTAGAACAACAAGTTGCAAAACTAAAATTAAAAAAAAATTGACATCGTTGTAAATCGTTTACACTCCTTTTACTCTGTAATTTATTTGTCGAAATACAAAATACAATTATTCTCTGTTATTATTATTTCGCAGTTTCATAATTTAATTAATTTGCGTAGACCAATTTTACAACTAGACAATTGAGGTAACGTTGCAATTCCAGAGGTTGCAAAAAAAAAGTATTCGTTCGAATATCAAAAAAAATTAGATTTATGAGAAGGGAAACCAATTTGCAGATAATCATTGAAACGGTCACAAGAAAATGAATTCCATTGTTTATGTGCAAAATATTGCAGACACACTTACACTCTCGGTCGCTCCATAATGTGCACTTTTACTTGGCTTACACCTTAATTGGGCACTTCCGTGACATTTTTTCCATTGCACTTAAAATCTCGCGCGCTGGGAGAGGCATAAAAAATGTGTGTGCTCGACTTTTAAAACCAATGTTAATTGTCGGTAATCATACAAAAATATCCTGATTGATCACACGAGAAATATAATTTCCGCTCGCGTTCATAACAATGCGTGAATTTTGAAAGTTTGAAGAGAGAGAATAATATACAAATTTGTTAAAGATTTTTCAGGTCGCTTGGAGGACTCTCATAATCAAATTTCAATTTCCTGTTATTATGTTAATTACGCTCTGATGGGACCTTAATTTTTTTACTGGAGAAGTCGCTAACTTTCTGTTAACATTTTGTATGTGAAGAAATTAAAATAATAATTTAACGAAATACTCTTTTCACTTTTGGTTATAAAAAAATTTTACACTTTGTTTTCTTATTGGTTATAAATTTTTATAATAAAAACAATATCTGAAATAGTGCAAAATTTTACAGTTTGATCTTGAGAACGGGGTTAAAAGAAGGTTGGAAACATCGTATCAGTTTCGATATAAATGATTGCAAAAAGGCGGGATACAAATTGTGATATGGATCATTAATCCATGAAACGATTGTTTGCGACGGTTTCAAAGGGCGTGAGAGAATAGTGCGAATCATTGCAAAAAGTAACAACTTGAGATATAAAAAATGAATGTATAAAGTTAAAAAAAATAGAAAATAGACATTTGAAAATCTCAACAGAATCAGGATAATTAGTAAATAGAATAAACAATAAAATTATACAATCTTTAAAATGATCATAAAACAAACTTTCAACAATATGATAAATTTTTTCTTTGCATTTCAAAGGATTTGGTTATCAGATGTGCATGAAAAGTTAATTTCTGTAACGTTACATTCTTCTTGATCGTGAGCCTTGGAACACTTTAAATTTGAAGTACTCGAGTAGCGTGACATAGAGTTTACAAATGTTAGATGCCGTTTGCTCGCTCCTTTTATCGCAAGATGATTGTGCATATAAAAAGATCAATGAACTCTTTTATGCACGACCGATAGAGGGGTCGACTAAAAATGTGTCATGAAAAACTGAAACATATTGAAAAGTATGAAACATTAAATTTTTTTGACTAATCAAATTCACATTCATGCAATTTTTAAATTGGAATTTTTGTAACTATTCAAAATCTAACTCACAATTTATATAATAAAATTAAATGTTTTCCATTTGAAACAATAGTGTAAATTATAATTGAAAACTCAATTTTCTTAAGTGGTTATTTTATTGTGAAACAAAAGCAGTAAATCTTTTATGCATTGCGCAATTACACTCTGAGAAATTGAATCGTTACAAACCAGTGATCGTTCTCATCTTCAAGAAAATAGCCGTTTTTTTAATACAACAAGAAAATAAGAAAAGTAAATGAAATGAAATGAAGTTATCGTGAAATTTTAAATTAAATTAAAATCGGTATCAGAAAGTAACTTGTTTTCTAATAAACATTGTATCGCAATAATGATATTTGCTTGCAACTGGATGTTATTAATTAAAAATTTAAATAAAGAATTTTAAATAAAAGCGAGTACATCTATCTGATACAACAGTTTATAGATTCCTTTTTCAACACGATACATCAACAGTTGCATAATTTCTATTTACAGATGAAATAAGAATATGAAGAATTTCATCATTGTAACAATTAATCATTCCTCGTAGAAACTCGTTATCAGTCGAACGGATTGAAAACCTTTACTGAGAGAAATGATGAGTTTCTTTTAACCGTCCTAGAAGCTCACAGCACCGGCGTTCCAAGCCAATTAATCTTCGCATCCTGCCACCTGAGAGCAAAAATTTAAATTAGTTCTCGCTCTTTCTTTAAAATCAAAATAACCGATCGGGGCAATTGAAATCTGGAAATGTGCACTTTAAAGTGCAGCTTCCAATCGACTTACTTGCTGTGGATGAGTTTCTCCAGAGGCGTCGCCGCGATATCGATGCTATCCCTGCTTTTCGCGCTCTCCGAGCCCGAATTATTTTCCCTCGCTCTAGTATCTATAGTTAATATCGCGTGACTGCCGCCGCACGTGAAATATTGCACCTCGAACCTGAACAAAGTATACAATCAAAACCGATTAGAAGCTTGCTGAAATGTTTTCCTGTGTCTATTTATTATTATTATTAACTTTTTAATAACGTGATTTTCAATTTTGCAATTAGCAACTAGTAACTGTAATACTACTTCAATTATTAATCACTACGGAGTAACTAATAGTTGTACTAACTGGTAACTAAAATTCAGAAACTAGTAATTACTAATAGGCATTAATAAATTATCATTATAATCAAGTAATTTTTAATTGGAAATTAGTATTTAGCAACTGGTAACTATATAAATATAATAGATGTTTTTGCTAACAATCTCTCAGCATGATAGTTCCTTAGAAGATCGCGATTGGTGTTGAAGAGGACACCGTGATGGCCCAGACATAACGTCACCCAAATCGGCAGGCTCGGGGTTTTCAACCGAGAGCCCGGTAGCTTCACCTGGCCGTCGCCTTCGAATACTAGAAAACCTACTTCACTTCGTGTTAACACACCCCATTGTGGAATAGCCTGGAGACAAAATAAAAACTTCAAGTTATTAAACATTAATTAAAATTTAACTTATTTTTAACAAAAATTAAAAAAATAATTTTTCTAAACAAATTCAGATTCATTACATATGTATTTTCATCTCCGACATGAATAACTCCGTTATGTAAGTGAGGTGATGCTCGACCGGTAATTGCGAGCATGATAAGCGAAAGAGGTCCTTCCTCAGCACAGCCGCTCAAAATCGATCCTTTAGGATCCTCCAGGTCGGTATGAATCCTGAAAAACATAATAACACAACGAAGTCATTTGAACTAAAAAAAGAACAAAAATTGCCACTCAATCAAAAGTTTTCACTGAGTTCTTTTATCGTTACAGTTTCATATTAATTAACAGAAAGAGCCCGGAAACAACTTTTTTCATGTGTTTAAATTGAAAGCGTCTACTTTATTTCAAGTGGCAAGTGTTATAATGAATGTTGCAACTTTTTTTTTCAATTCTAAACTTACTTTGATAAGCCGCGTGATAAAACTGCGCTATATAATAATAATTGAGCGCCAGGTCCGCCCTCGTCGTGAAACTGAAATCACACGCACGACATTTCAGACCTTGAAACTAAACGTTGAAAATTTAATCAATGAATTCGTGGTTTTGACTATCCTGTCTAAAGAGCGCCCATAAATTCCTAATTTCACAATTTCATAATTAAGAGTTATAATTATAATATTGAGCCTTTAATTAATTACAGGATAAAATTAGGACAATCTGTATTTCACATTTCTTAAGGTTTATGAATTTCTGGTTGTTTTAAGCTGGTACTAACTAGGTACAAATAACGTTTCACGAAGATCTCCAGGTCCTGCATTGCCGTGAACTCGAAAATATGCAGCTGAAATAACGCAACAATTAAACTCATATTCAATGTATGGTCGTTAAACTTTCACTTTTTTCAGTGATAAAACACGCAGGTGATCTTACAGTTTCCGTTAAACCATCTTGGAAATAACTCGCGTTGTGTTGCAAATAGGGGGTTTCTTGTGGCAGCACGACGATGGCCTTGGGAGTGTTGTGGCTCGTAGGAAGGTTCATACTCGCCGAGCAGCTTGCGCTTTGCAATTGAAAACCACCTGCACAACGCCAAATAATATCCGCGATGGCAGAACTCAGCACTTCGATCTGTTTCTCGTAACTTGGCTTTAATAATCTAATAAAGAATTATCATTTTTTATACATTCATTTGTCTTTGTTTTATTATGAAATTATTCGGTTATTTGGTATATGAATATATATCAGAACTCACGTATCTGCTGTGCAAGATATATCTTGTTTGTTATTTTTGAAAAGGAAATACTTCAGCATGACAGCTTGAACGGCGGTAACAAATCCTCTTGTTGAATTTCTCGGGGTTCTTAGTCCGAATCCAAGAAGTTGTGCTGCAGGTCTTAAAGTCAACCCAGTCCTCGCCCATTCCGTCTTCGGAGGATTGGCACAGCCCCCAAATACTAATTTTCGTATATTCTAAATATAATAAAATAACAAAAATATAATTTTTGTTTGTTTATTAATCATAAAGATGTTCATTTTTTTCATATTTTAATTAAAACATAATCTTCTTCGCGTCGAAACAATATTGAGGCCGGAAAGTGCTTCTATCTAACGGCGCTAGGTGTAAATGCGGATAGCGTGTTTATTTTTTAAATAATTTATAATTACCATACATGTCTCTTCATCAATAGGTACTCCTCCAGTTACAGGGACTTTCGCAAGAGCTTTTTTATTTCTCGGATAAAGAATTCTCTCTAAATAACACAGAACAATCAATATATGAACCATGAAATTATCAATTTAACCTACAAATTGAAAAAGCTGTTTTACCACAGTATTTTCATTAGTTATTGTTTGTTTTTTTCATTTTAATTTGTTCATTTTAAAATTTTTTTGTTTAAATGATCAATAAATATTTGCTAAATAATTTTTGTTTCAATATTTTTTTGAAGAATGTCTTGGCTTCTATAAAATTGTTACAGTATAGCGGCTCATTAGCTCAGTTGGTTAGAGCGTCGTGCTAATAACGCGAAGGTCGCGGGTTCGATCCCCCCATGAGCCAAATTTTTTGTAAAATTTTATAAAATTAAATAATTGATGATTAATATATTAAATACTACAAGTATTATAATTATTATTATTATTATTATAATTACAAGTATTATAAATAACTACCTGACAATGCCATAGTTGATTACTGCATTTTATTTAATAACATTATATATAATACTTTTTACCCAAAGAAATGAGTATCCGCTAAGGTCATATTTATTCACAAGAGAGTTAAAGATAAATGCAAACCTTCTAGCTATCGCCCGACTAGCTTTCTCCCTAACATCAGTAAAGTTTTTGAAATCCACATTAATAATCAATTGGTTAAATTCTGTGAAAATATGAAATAATACCCAACTGGTGAGTTTGATTTTCGACATAACCATTCCACAGTGCACGCTATACATAAAGTTACGTCTGAAATTTATTGGGCGTTAAGTAACAGAAAATTCACTGGTGTTTACCTAGTGGATCTTGAAAAAGCGTTTTACTCTGTGTGGATAGAAGGTCTTTTGTTTAAATTATTGCAAAAAAAATTTCCCCATCAGTTGACTAGATTATTGTGGAAAATTCTTACTGAGAAGGAATTCTTTGCAAGCAAAGGTTCGACGAAGTCCGACCTCTCTATCAAGGTGGAAAATGGCCTGCAACAAGGAACAGTGAATGCACCTATATTGTTTAATATTTATACAGCAGATCTCCCCAAGTTTTAATTTTCCGGGAAAAGTTATTTGGTTTCGATGATAACCCAAAAATGCACATCACCTGCTTTGCAGATGATGTAATCTTCACAACTAGCGACAGAAACCTAGACAAAGTCTAGGTTTCTGTCGGTTTCTGTCGGAAACAGAAGGAACTTGAAAAAACCTTCCACAAAATCAAAAATTACTATTCAACATGGAAACTGAAAGTCAATGTAAACAAGGCAGAGACCATTCTCTTCAATCCCCCGAAAACCAATCCACGATTCGTACGAAAGTGGCAGGGATTTAAAATAAAGTCAGAGCCCGAAACCAACAACTACATCGAACACAAAAATGTAGTAAAATATCTTGGCATTAACCTAGACTTCCAACTAAAATTCCTAACACATGTGAAAATTCAATTAGAAAAGTCACGAAAAGCGTACAATTATCATCGTAAATTTATCATCAAGCGTTGTCTGGGAGTACAACTCTAAAAACATTGGCTCCATTGTTGATGGACGAGCTGGACAGTGGAACATGAGAAATCTGCTGTCTATGTTACAACAAATAACACAAGAGGTAATTTAATTCAATTCAATCAAAATGATTTATAATAAATATTGTCATTCATTTAATTTCTAGCATGAACTTTAAAGTTTTCTCGAATCAAATTTTAGAGCAAAGTAGTAGATGCACCGGGAATATCGAGCCCTCACGAATACATCGGTTCAAAGAGTTACTTTTTTCCACTTCATGTGGAAGATGAAGATTTTGCGTCACTTAATTACCTTATCAGCGGCGAACCAAAAATTTGGTATATAATCGGTTTAGATGACGCCGACAAGGTATGGGAATTGGTACCGGATTACATAGAACACTTCAATCTAATTACACAATAGACATTTTTCCAATCAGGTGATTTATGGAAAATCCCCCGCACAAAATCCACTGCTAATAATCTAATTAACGGTCCTTACCACCCCAATGATCATTTTCTCGAAAAATCCCTCAAACAGGCATACGGTTCAGTAGAATCTTTTATTATTCTAGACAAGAAGAGACTAATCATAGACGACAACAATGTACCTATTTTTTACCATAGAAATAGGGACGCAAGAGACAAAAATATAGATGTCAACACATTCGCCAGGAGGGCATGCGTTGATGGTGCGACGACCGTGCCCTGGGAGGACAGATTAAATAACTACGTGAAAAATAAAAATTGGTATTGGTGGTTAGAGGTTACGTAGCCTGAACTGTGATTTGGGTAGTAGATATCACCCGTATTGCTGAGACAGAAATTTAGTGCTAAGCCACAGATGTAAATACCAAAATTTGTTAGAGCAGAAATTATTCCTTAACTTTGTATACCAAATATGTGAAATTCACTTGTGATTGAAAATATTATTATTACTTGTGAGATTAATTATAAGCTAATTTAAACATTAGTTTAAGTCACACTGTTATTTTTCTTTTCTTTTTTATTTCCCTCATTCTTTTCTTTTCCTACTTCTAATCTGTTGTTTCTTTTTCTTCTTTTTTAGGATATCCCCATTTGACTGACCTGGCTATTTTTTTGTTTGAGATGCGAAACTTCCTAGTCCCTATAAATAATGTATAGAACTCAAATCGTCGTATGTTCAACGTCATTCTTATTTTTGTAAATGTTAATGGAAAAAAGATATGTTAAACTGCGAGAAGTCAAGACTGCGAGAGCTCATTGGAGCCATTCAGCTCTAGTATTGTTAATCAGATAAGTGTTGATGTTCCTAAACAATGTAACCATCAAGAATAAATGGTTTTGTATATAATCTCTTTTGAATAAACATTGTACAAAAAAATAATTACAGCGATTTACAATTAATAAAGCGATAATTACAATTTAATAAAAATTAAATAATTAATAATTAATATATTAATTATTATTTTATTTATTATACTTTATTAATTTTAGTCAGCAGTATACCCTGATGTAATTATTTTACATTTTTAGACTATGACACAATATAAAAAGGAAAGGGAAGCCAAGGTTAATTCCATTCCATTTGTCGCGATCACTCGCCGGTGTTGCCGGTGCTGCCACCTTTCTAGACACTAGACGGTTGCCACGGTGGTGGGGGGCAGTTCGTATTCGAGAGCGCTCGCACACGATCGCCTTGCTCGTACAATCTGTACTGTTGAAAACCCATTGGCAGGTATGCACAACTCATCTTTGCAATAATTATAAACGTCAACAATATGATAAAAGAATATTTCAAACATTGTTAATGATGTCAAAGACAAATTGACAAAAAAGTCAATTATATTTTTCTTTTTTTTCTAAGAAAAATGTTACAAAGCGACCGACGAATGATATTGTCAACAATGTCAGTAAGATACTTTTTAATTTTGTTCATTCAATTACCTTTTTAAAAGGTAATTTATTTTATAGAGTTAAAAACGATAGTTTTTCGAGTTCGGCGCAACCAGTTCAAATCAACAAACTAAATGTTGTTGTTTGTTTCCTTTATTTATAATGTCAAATGAATTCTAAATAATTATAAAATTAACAAATATTAAATAGTATGAAGTGAAGTGCAACAACGTTGTCGATGAAGTGGTATTTTTTAAAACAGTGATAGCAGTTCAATGGTCGGATGACAATTTGGCAGATGTTTCCAGACAACTTTGGCAGCGAATTTAGGACAACCTTGATGGCCAGCTGAAGGTGACTTTAGGATGCATAAGGATGTTGGATAAAGTCTGTTTTAACAAACAACGATATGATGAGAAAACATAATAGCAAGGTCAAACAATGCCAATAAAATATTATTATTATTATTATTATTATTATTATTATTATTATTATTATTATTATTTTCTGCGAATAATATTTGACTTTGTTTTAAACTTGTTGACTCTTCTTGATATAAACAAGATGTATACGTGACAAACGGGTTTTGTTTTTTTCAAAACCATAAACGCGATGCTTTTCTAACAAAGAACAAAATGATAACATAAAATCTAATGCAAAGGTCGTAACAATGTTAATCAAATATTATTTGGCTTTTTTTTATTTGATAAAAAAAGCCGATATTTTTTTTTCTAAACTAAAAACACTAAACTGTTCACACTTTGTGAACAATAAACTCGATTAAGTTTATTTGATCAAAAAAGCCTATGTCGGAACTCAAAAAGTTGGTCAACAATAACAGAGAATAAAAAAATGTAATTTGATATTTTTTCGTTTGCTTTTCTGTGAATAATGTTTGACATTATTTTGAACTTGACTGTCCTGTATATATACAAGACGTCAATAATGTTACATGCCTCAACTTTATTGTTTGTGTATTAAGCGAAGTTAAATCATTATTAATAAAAAAAATCGTTTGTTATAGAATCGCGGAATTTGGAAAAGCTGTGGCGCGACGACTTAAACAAGATGGCGGCACCGGCAAGCTGGAGTTTTTTCATCAACCAATACCGGGATGTTTGATCGTGTAAAAATCAAATTCAAACTCGTAAATTAAAGTGTTGTTTAGTTTTATTTTTCAGTATGAGTGTGAAAGTGAGGTGTATTTAATCTAAGTTCCAATAGTGTACAGTGAAGTGTATTATTAACATTGTCGCTGAGCAGTGGCATTTTTAAGTACAGCAAACGGAGTCCAGGATGAGAATCGGATTAGCAGATGTATCCTGACAACTTAGACATCGAATGCAGGACGGCCTTAATGACCAGCTAAAGGTTACCCAAGGATGCATCGTTGGAAAACAGATCGCAACGGGGGATATCATCAAAAAAGGTTTGTTAAATTTTCGCCGATCTGCATCGTTTGGATCACTAAACCGAGTGAGTTTTTTAAACAAAAATACAATTTAAAACATAATCTATAGTTTTTAAAATTAAAGATCTAAAACTTCACTTACAAAATTACCAAAACAAAAAAATACCAAATCGTGAAGGGTAAAACTTGCTAACCTGGATACAACTCATCTGGTTCCGCCATCAGAGCAGCGCACCTCGCTGCTCTTGCAGACAATAGCATATTTTAAAAACCGAGACTTTGTTTTTAACCGTCAGAACGACGACATCCGAATGGTTTTCATTTTTCGTAATGAACAATAAAGTTAATTATTTATCACTTTTTCAAGAACAAATTTTTGTTCAAATAAAAGTAAAATAAATAGAACAAATTTGGTTAAAAATCAGTTAAACAGTGTCCGTCTCTGTTAAAACTCTTGTCGAATATTAAATCCTGAACCCGTAATTTCGCAGCTTTTTATACGACCAGCTTTCCTCGTAACATTTGCAGTTGGACACGAAACGTATCAATTCGAAACGTTCTAATAACTCTTGTCTGTCATTTCAACATTGACTTTGAACTTTTAATTGCACTAGTTGAAAATTTGACAATGATTTTCACTGTCAAAGTGTTAATATCCCGAGAGGAGCGTTTAATTAAACAACGCTTTTGCACCAGAGCACAAACACGAAGTTCAATATTTTGGCCAAGTTCAGATCAACTTTCGTTCAACTTTTGGTGTTGCCCAATTTCCAATAACTTCATGCAAACAACTTCCAAAATTTTCATGCAAAGTTATTTCAGTCTCGCAATTTTTCATCCTCGCATCTTCGAAGTATTTTATTTTTAACAAAACTCGTTTCCTTCGTAGTTTGCTTGTTAAGAAGTTTTGAAAAAGTTTTCATATCGAAAAAAGGATGTCTGTATTATACCATTTGATACTTGAAAGAATATTCTCATACCGAAAAAGTTTCAGAGCAAATTGAGATGTGTTAATTGCTTTCGCAAATTCCTATGATTGGTGAATATTAAGTCAAAAATCATCAACATGAAAAAAAAAAAAAAAAAGAAATTAAACAAAAAGAGTTTAAAACTTTTTTTAAGAAAATAAAATTAATTGACTGTAAATTATTGATATATAAAAATGACTAGATTAAAAATATAATTACCTCTTCCTTTCAGGTAATTTAATTTTTCATTTTTAATTTCGCACGACCGGTGACTCTTTGTGGAAGTTTTGTCATCGGAGCACGAAGAGTCCTCCTCCGTCATTCTTCATCCGAGATCATAGTTGGATGTAAAATGAAATAACTAAAACAAATAAAAGAAACTGATAATTATGAAACTAAATTAAAATTAAAAAAATGTGATAAACAATGTAAAATTAATATTAGTACCGGGAATAAAAAATAGTTTATCAGGTGGTCGTTGGAGCACACACGTGTCGACACCATAGGCAAACGGAAATAAAATTGCAAACAAAAGAAAAACATTAAAAGCGACCTCTCGACAGTAGATTCACCTCGGAAAGAACGTGTTGACTGACAGCTGAACGCCAGACGATTCAAGTAATTGTTACCAACACCACTACCCCTCTTTAAGTACAAATAGATGCTAAAAGTTTAATCTAGAAACTCTATCAAATAGAGCCGTATATATAGTTTGGCTTGCATTATGATAGCCAAGGCGCCCGGTTATGCGGATCAATTTGCACCTGAATTAGAAAATCTTTGAATATTACACTTCCTCGCACTTCGATCCGGATCAGGGCCATAAAGTTCGACACAAATGATTTCTACTTTTTTAAGAATACATTTTTTATCTGATTCACCAACAATCGAATTTTGGCAATGTTCAAATGTCAGAATAATACAAATATAATTCTTTCGATACAAATTCATACAATTAAAATAATAAATAAAAATTATAATGTTCTTAGAAGATCACAATAATTAGAATATTTGAAATCAAGTTAAGTTTGAATGTTGAATAAGAGACTGATAGAAATTGAACTGAAGTATTGGGCCGAATATTAAATGTTATTAAATATTTATACTCAGTGATAAATCAAAGATAGATCTTTTAGGTGGGATCAGCAATGTGTGTTGTTTAGTGCCAGGTGCGGTTCTATTACAAATGAACATTAAACAGAATCAAGCATGAACGTTTATCAAACACAAGCACGTGAGCATTGGTTCAAATGAAGTTTAATGATCGATTAGGCTCGCGCAAAATTACGCTCTGGATTCTGAACATTAATTGATTATACAAATCATCTACATAATCGCACTTCAAAGTTCAAGAACGAAGGGCAAAAATAGCGTTCTCATTCTTTTTCTACTTCATTTTACAAAAATATAAAATTAAGATAATTATCTTCTTCATAACATGTTTTATAGCTATAGTTGAAAACTTACAGCTATAAATATAAACAGTTTTTATACTTTGATACAATTATAGATACGAAAGTTTTAATGTAAAATATTGGAACCCCTGATTTTAGATTAAGATCATTTCAGTTTTTGGCACTTTCACTTGTTATGTCAATCAAAAGTTTGTTCTTTGCAACGTGTTCCCCATCTTGACACAAAATTTTCTTAACAACTCCATCCGACGATGCTCTAATGATATGCTAAAATCAAACAAATAATATTATAATTTAGTTTCTGATCATTTAATATTTTACACAGTTCTAATAACGTTAAAATCACCTCCATCTTCATTGCTACAATGACAAGCAAAGAATCCCCAGCCTTGACAGTGTCTCCGGTTTTGACTAAAATTTTATTAACTACCCCAGGCATGGGACTCATAGCCGCACCGATCGAATCTTCTTGTATCATCTGTGATGAGATAAATTTCGGCTGAGGAATTTCAAACTGCCACTTGCGATTCTGTGGGACAAAATTGATTATTGAATCAGACGGACAATCATTTTACAAGTTTAAATTCAAGTAATGACGAAAAGAAAGTTGACAGTAACCTTGTCAAAGATATAAAATTCATTAAACATCTTGACAACGTTCACTTGATTTTTAACATTGTCAAACTCCACGGTCAACTGGAGATCGTTGCCATCTTTCCTCAAAGAACCGGTGACTTTGTGCCAAGGCCCGAGTTCGTTGACTCTCATCAGGTACACTTCCGGCTCGACAAAATCCACGTCAACGACAAACTGTTCGTCTCTGACATAAAACTCGATTCTACGTGTGAGTGTGTGATTCACTCTGAACCCTGTCTCTGCTGCAAAAGAGTCGAGAGATTGTCTGCCGATTGCACGTTTCAATGTTTCCAACTCTTCGTGTAAAATCAGTCCCAAGGCAGCTTGTGCCAGTACTCTATCAGGAATCTGGATCGTTGGAAACAGAGCGTCGTGATTCTCCTCAATAAATCCCGTGTGTACTTTGCCGTCTTGGAATTTCGAGTTTAGGCATAACGTTCTTATGAAATCGATGTTTGTTTCCACTCCTGCGATCTAAAATGAAATATGAAATAGATTCTTTTAATTATTAACATTATAATCGGTTAATTAATTAAGTTCATACATTGTACTCGGCGAGTTTGTTATACAAAATTCTGAGAGCTTCCGTTCGGTTTTTCCCCCAGACGACCAACTTTGCAATCATTGGATCATAATGAACTGAAACTTCGTCTGATTGCATGACCCCGGTTTCCACTCGCACGTTATCCGCTTCTTTTGGAGCTGTGAGATGTAACAAGGGCCCTGCGCCAGGTAAAAAATTACCCCGAGGATTCTAAAAAATTGTAATACAATACATAAACTAGATGACAAATTTTCAAATAGGAATTCAACCATCTTATCAGACGTTGATCACTTACTTCGGCATAGATCCTAGCTTCAAAAGCATGGCCTTTTAAATCAATCTGCTCCTGTGTTAGTGGCAACTTTTCTCCAGCTGCGACCATGAGTTGCCACTCGACGAGATCAGTACCAGTGACAAACTCTGTCACGGGGTGTTCAACCTGAAGCCTCGTGTTCATCTCCATGAAATGAAAGCTGTGATCGGTCTTGTCGAGAATAAACTCCACTGTACCAGCCCCAACATATCCTACAGCTTTTGCAGCTCGAACTGCCGCTGTTCCCAACTCTGCTCGAAGCTCATCTGAGATTCCTGGCTATAAAACCAAAATGTATACTAAAATATGCTTTTGAAAGTTACAAAAAATATGGTTTGCCACTTACAGCAGGAGCTTCCTCGATTATTTTTTGGTGTCTTCTTTGGACACTGCAATCTCGTTCAAAAAGATGAACAACATTGCCATGCTGGTCCGCAAAGACCTGAACCTCCACGTGTCTAGGCTCGGAGATGAATTTCTCTAAAAGTACCGCTGAGTCGCCAAACGATTTCGCAGACTCATCTCTAGCTGATTCTAAAGCTTCTAAGAATTCTTCCGATTTCCAGGCTACCCTCATTCCCTTTCCTCCGCCACCCCGGACTGCTTTTATCATTACTGGAAAGCCTATCTTTTCAGCCTCCGCTTGTAAAATTTCGTTTGATTGATCGTCTCCGTGGTACCCTTCAAACAATCAAGTTTAATTTTATACATTTTAATTACAATCTTCTCACACAAGTTACACATTTTTGAACCGGAAAACAAATTTTTTTAGTTAATTTTCAACCTTGAATAACAGGAACACCAGATTCTGCCATGATTTTTTTCGAAGCACTTTTGATTCCCATGTCTCGAATGGCCTTGGCAGGGGGACCAATGAAAATGATATTCTCCTTCTGACATATTTCTGCAAACTCAGCGTTTTCAGACAAAAATCCGTATCCCGGATGAATGGCTTGGCAGTTGGCCTTTTTTGCCACGGCAATGATCTTATCCTGTCTCAAGTAACTTTGACTCGATGGCGCTGGTCCGACATAATGCGCCTCATCGGCCAATTTCACGTGCATGGAATTTCTGTCTGCATCGCTGTACACTGCTACTGTCGTCACTCCCAATTTTTTAGCTGTTTTTAAAATTCTACATGCAATTTCACCTCGATTTGCAATTAGGACCTTAAAAAATATTCAAATTATGATTTTAAAACAATTATTTATTGTTCTAAAAGTCTTTAAAAAATTAAAAAAAAAAAACAATTTTTATTTTTCGTTAAATAAAAAATAATGTTTTTTACCTTATTTATTTTTGTTTGTGAAACATTATTGGAAGTACATCTTTGTTGTAATGAGGTTATAGTTACTCCGCTGTAAATAATTTTTTTTCTGTTAATTCAATTGTTCTTAACTGTAAAACGATGTAGATGTTATTATTAAAGATGCTCTTACTTGCTGTAAAAAAGGTGTAATTTTCTTATCCGGTACATCGTGTAGGAAAATTTTACTGAACCGAGTAATAGCGATTATTAACTTGGTACGAATGTTATCATGTGGAAATGTATTCGATACCATCGTAAAAAAGTAATTTTAAATCACAACTACACGTTTCGTACTTCACGATTTGATATAAATATTTCATACGCCACAGCGATAAGACATGAGAAGTCATTTTTATCTAATTGAAATTGTTGATTAGGTTAGGTCGGACCGGTTTCTAAAGTTGTAAATAAAATTTTATTTTTGTATAGTCAAATTGTTATTTACGAAAATCAAAATTCTTAATTTTGTTAATAAAAAAACTGCAACAAAACTTTTTGTTCAAAATCAAACTCCATGACCTTCGACTTCAATTTTTATTAAAAAAACTGACACCAACAATTACTATTTAAATATTTAAATAATTTATTTCCAGTTTTTCATTCTTACAATAATGCAGGGTTATCACAGATCCGCCTGGTATACAATTTAAAGTCCAATTTTATAACCATTCTATAAAAAGTGAATGTTAAATAAAAATATGTATTTTCGATTTCAAAATCAATATCACAATAATAAAATGTACTGTTCAAAGTAAGGATACACGCGAAAAAATAAAAATACTCAAAACATCTACACAAACTTTCACACAACTATATAAATATGCAGTACAAAGTGTTCAATCTCAATGTTTCAAGTCTCACAAGAAAAAAAATCTTTAAATTAAAATAAATATAGTTTAAAAGTAAAAAAAAAAAAACATTATCGTACAACTGAAAGCAAATTCATTCAATTTCATTGGTGTACAGGATGAAAAAGTGTGCTATAATTTTTCATTCGTTTCCCAGTTGGCTCGTAGTCGCAAACATCGATGTCGCTCTCCGAAGATGTGTCCAGCTGAATCGTCTCGTTTCTCTCGCGATGAACGTCGAGTTCCAAGATCTCGTCGTCCTCACCAGAACAGACGTCTATATCCGACTCGATGTCATTGACTAAAATTCTGTCGTTGTCTTGAGGACTGTCGGTGTTTGCATCTGTGATTTGACTCTCCGACGGTGTGTTCGAGTTGTCATTCTCCTGCTCGTCTCTCAGACTGCGCATGATTCCTTCGTCCTCGGACGTCTCGCTGTCAGAACTTTTCTCAACATTTATCGGGTCTTCGGCGTTGTCGAGTACTGTGCTTTCTGCGACACACAAGTCATTCAAAATCGTGCTCCTCAGGTTCGAGTTTCTGTTATATCCGTTGAAACAATCCACCAATTGGTCTTTAAAATTCAGACAAATCTCCAGATTTTTGTAACAGCTTTCACAGATGGTCGTTGGAAAAGCCATATTATTGCAGAACTAAAATGAAATAACAACAATACGTTTTATTTATTTCTTCCTTTGTTGTTTGTTTGTTTTTTTTATAGTTGTTTATTATTGTTCAAACCACGTAGATAATCTATACCTTTTGTCCAGCAATCATTTCCATCGCAACATTGATCTTTAAGGGTTTTCCTGATTTGTTTAGTTTGACCTCATCGGTGTAGATGTTTTTTGCAACGACGATCTCAAGCGGCTTCATACAGCCTGCACAAAGATTGTGCTTTAAATTCTGAAAAACAAAATGATGAAAGTTTAGTTTTGCTCATTGTTAAATTATTTGTTTAGGGTAGTTCTTAGAGGTTAGGGATGGAAAATATCACAGAATTTTACGTACAACAATTTTGTCCAACTCCATCGCAGAGATATGTTCTTCGGCGATGAAAAAATTGTCTTTCACACGTTGGATTCAAAAATTGCAAATATTGTTTTTGGTTTCACGCTAGGAACTACTAGTGATAATGCACTCGGCGTATTGTCTCAAAGCACGACTTGTTTTGCAGTCTCTGCGTAGTCTCTGTTATTTCTCGTACATTCCAACCAACGTCCTTACCATCTTCTGGTAACAATGCATCGACTAAACCAAAATGTAGGTCAATAATAAAACGTTTATTTGGTTGAATAAAATGTTCTTTTATTTAGATATATAAATTTTCATTTCTATTCTACTGATTGATTTATAAACAAATGTAACCAATTTTTTTGTTTTTATTTTGTTAGAACAATAAAAAATGTTGCATCCTGTTGTCTTCATTCGAAGGAACATTTGAGATAATTTTGGTAATCGTAATTAAAAATATCGAAATCAATCTTGTACCTATTGTAGAGCTGATGAATCTGTTTCCTGGACAATTTATTGAAATATTGACACGCCTGTTGAAAATTTGTCGGTCCATTTTTGGTCATCTCCAAATTCTCCAGCTCAACTATCTTCTCGTCGGGCAATCCAAGTTCTGTGGATAACTTATGGATGTCTTTGATTTTATTGTTCTCCATGCGATATATCTTATTGTAATTTATTTTACAAAGAGAACAGTGATCCGCAAAACGAGCCCAGTGTGGATCGTCGCTGGATGAATCGTGTTGTAAAAGCCATTCAATAAATTCAGTAAACGTAGGAATAATTTTCAACCTAGAAAATTTATAGATGAATTCAATATAAATATTTATTAACCAACTTTTTTTTGTTGATTTTCAAAATTGTTTTACCTTTTCTGTTTGTCATAAATTTGGTGGACGGCATTGCCAATTTCTATGTCACCTTTCATAAGTTGAGGTCTGGTTAGTTGAAAAATTTGTCTGGCAAAAATCCAAGCTTGGGCTGTGAACTTTTTGTTATCTTCAATTCTATCTCTACAACATTAAAAAAAAGAACTTCTTCTTTTACTTTTTGCTTTTTCTTCTTACTTCTTGTTTTTTAAATCATATATGAAAATGATGAAAATTTAGCAAACTTTGTTTTACCTATATGCTGACACAATCCTTTCAAAAGGATGTCTAACAATGATGAATCTAAAGACACTTTGATCATCTATCAATTTAGTTAACTTTTTCAATGACTTGGGAGTCATGGAAAAACTTTCTCTGAAATAAAGACACAACAAATTAAAATTAAATTTGAAATTAAGGCAAATATAAAGTAAGAATGATAATAATATTTTTAAAAGTTCTTTTTTAAGTATATTTGTATATTTTTTTACTTATAATAATTTCCAGTAACGTAGCGATGTTCCAAATCGAGAAAAAATTTCGTGAGACTTGTTGAGGCGACTTTTCTAAACCAGCAATACATCGCTTTATGTTTTTCATTGTACAAAAAATGTTCCCTTCTTAAATTTCCACTAACGTTATACTTTTTACAGACTTTTGCAAACTGAAAGCAGAGCAAAATTTACTAATATAATAATTAGTTAAAATAAAAAAAAATTTTTATTGCATTTATAAAAATTATAAAACTAAAAATGAAGCTTTACCATTGAACCGTGCAATTGATTGTGCGATTTTTCATATCTTTTGTTCACATACTTCAGTTTGGTGTTGTTAACTTTCGGGACGAAAATTCTCATGTCATTATCTTTCACGATGATAAACAAAACAAAATTCATAAAAAGGTAGAACGAAATTAAAATTGCATAGCGCACGGTGTAGGCACTTGGTGACATGACTGAAATCTGCTCGAGAAGTCAGAAGATCCGAAACGGTTCCTACGGAAGCATCTCTGATAACATATCTGTTTTCCATTCCAGATACTATGATGAAAATTGTTCATCTCGAGGTTTTTTTTATAAATTCTCAGATAAACGCTTTTGGTTGAGTGTAAAAATGCAGTATATTCTCATACGGAAGTACAAGTTATACATTTGCGTTACAGTTCAAAGTCTTACCGGCAAAATACAAAGAAAAATTTAATTCTAAAAAATATTTACACAAGTCGAAAATAGTTACGATACAGTGATTCGCTCTTGTTCTTTTTTTTTATTTCTCCTTTTTTTTTGTATTGACAAAAGTAAGACACATTTATTTCGATGTGCTATGCAACTTCATAATTGGTTTTTCTTTCGAATAGCGAATGCACAATATCAAACTTAATTATTATAATCTAAAATAGCTGCACGATTACATTGTAACATCTAGTAGGATTTATTGGTCTTGTATCACATTTTAAAAAATGTTTCTGTTTCAACCAGTACAATAATTCCAACCCTCATGAATACACTTGGGTTTTTGAAATTGTCAGACTGGTTTTGCCTTGATTTTTGATTATTTTTGTGTAATCATTGACACTGACTTATAAACTGCCACGTTTGCCTTTTACAAAAATGAACCCCAACAGCAACTAAATTCAAGCACAATTTCCACGATGATAAATGAGATCTTTTGTTAGAAATAAATAAATAAATAAGAATACTTAAATTTTCATTTTTGATTTCACATGAAAAGCCTTTGTGCTGTTGTGCTACATCACAATAATCTATTCTTCTTTCTGTAGCAAATTACTGAATACAAGATGACAATCAGCGCATCTCAACTGCGTTTGTATAAAAATAAATTCTCAAATATATTGAAACAAGTTGCACCATGTCATTTGGTACAAAAACGCAACCGACAAAAATATATCAAAAATCAATACAACCAAACGGATGGAGGACAATGTAACAATCGTTCCTCAAAAAATCGATTCTGTTTCCTCGACAAATCAGTTATAACAATTGTACATTGCATGAAAACAAAATCAGAGATCGAATTGGTCAATTTATTCGCACGAACTCACTTGGATCGTTACAACTGACTTTTCTCACTAAATAACCCTCCTTTCTCGCAGTCGGGTAATAAAAAAAACTTCCTTTCACAGCCGCACTGCGTGGCAACTTAAATCAAACGATTTTTACAATTAAATTGTTGCAATTACAAAAATAACTTGCTGACAACGAGACATAAATTAGATTCACAAATTGTACATTTTTCGAAATGATATTGTCATTGTGAAATATCGCGATCATTTATTTCATTTGAAATCATTATATTTAATCGTCAATAAAAAGAAATTAAACTTGATGGATTAGTTGTTTTATCTGCGATCGCGGTACCTATGATGATGATCGCGTGACCTGTGCTCGTGTCTGCCATGTCTGCTGGAGGTTCGCCAAAGAAACTCGTCCACGGTGCGTTCGTAGCTGCGTTTTTCGAGAGCCGTCGCGGCCACGCTGTAATCTGGTGGTAACGGTAATCCGTCGTAGTATCGTGGCGGCGGTGGAGGCGGAGGGATACCCTCGTAGGGACTTCCATAGGGTGGTAAAGGAGGGAGCTGATGCTGCATCGTTCGCATGTAATCGGCAACGTACGCCTCTGCTGCTGCTGCCACGCCGAGACCGGATCCATAAGTCCTGGAAAACAGACTAAGTGGGTTTGTGCAAGATTAATATACAAATGAAACAAAAGGGAAAACTCTGTTCAACTTTGATAGAATCCGAAAATAGAATCGAAAGAATATACAGAAATGAACGAAAATAACAAAAGTGTTAACGAAAATGAAAAATTACTTTGAATATGAGTTTGCTCTATTAAACCAAGGATATCTGTCTCGGGACGAGCGATCCAGGTGGCCTCCTCTTGCCAACGAAGCCAACCGAGAGCGTGACGTTAGAAACAGTCGTCGACCTCGGCCGTTTCCTCGCGATCGAAGGAACCTTGAACCGTTCGACGGTCTATTCCGGTATCCTCTTTTTCGTGAGACAGTTTTTGCAGCTTCTTTTGCTTTCTTTAGAATTGGAGTCATCTCTATGCCTAAAATAAAAATCAACCAATTGCTTAGAAATAAATCTACCATTTTTCCGTGACCGTTTGATTTTGTAAGTTAAAAGAGTACCATCGTCTTCAGGAAACAATCGACAGAGCTCCTCAGCAACTCTCGGTTCAATTTCCTGACCGTCGCGGCCTATTTTTACTTGTTTGCCATCGTTCCAGGGGTTGTACAGGTGCAAAGTTGATGCAAATGGTAATTCCTTTCTACAGATCCAGTCAACTTTGAAAACACCTCCTAGCGCTTTAGCAGACAATCCTGGTGGTAAAACCTGAAACCAATTTATTTATTAGAAAGTTGAAAAAGTTTTTTTCCATTATTTTATTCGATAAAACAATAATGTTTACCCAAGAGATGGGAGTCACATCCCTGCGAGATTCCGTGCTTAGTCGTGCGAACCCTGCGAACTTGCCCGATTCCTTGACAGAAAATATGAGAAGCACGTTTCTCGACTCGCGGTAAGCTTGATTCAAATTAGCTTCGTTCTGTGGTAGCGTGCTCCAAACGCCCTTAGCCTTGGAGAGCGTCACATTCTCAGCGTTGTTAGATTTAATGATAAAGAACCTGACCAACATACAAACTCATCATTCTCTTTCTTTCCCACATTATAAATAATCAACTTTCTTTGTTTACTTTTTAAAATTAATGATTGCAAGTTCCAATTAAAATAGCAAAACCGAACCTAGCATCTCGAAACAAGTAGTTGAGTTTAGTGACATAATCATAGTTTTTCGAAACAACTCGATGGCCTTCCTTTGACCGCGCTCGTTTTGATTCCGGACTGGACGAGCCACTGGAATTGGTCGATCTTGATCGTTTGGTTCTGGTCCTTGTCCTGTGCCGGTTATTACCCTCCTGACTCGACTTGGTCGAGGCCGAATTGACACTGTGCTGACTCGAATCGTCCGACTCTTCGGTGCTGCTTGAAGAAACCTCGCTGCGAGTATCGTAAGTTTCGTCAGCGCCGATCTTTAACTCATCACCGATGTCGTTCTCGCCGCAGCTCAGGTTCAGGTTGTCCCCCTCGGCGCTGCTCTCCATCTTCTTCTTTTGAATCTAAAAATGTCCACATTATTAATCTCTTGTTTGGGATATAACAATACTTTAGTTTCATTTGGTTCAAGTTTTGTTTGTTGGTCGATTTTGAGCAGCCTCCAAAGAAACATTTTGTATTCATTTTTTTTCTCTGAGTCGATGACTTATTTTCATGGTAACGAATTTTGTTTGATGATTTTTTCGATTCAGGCTACAATGATTTTTGGTGAGGTATAATTTTTACAACTGTTTCTTTACATCTTAATGTTAGTAGTGCAATCATTAATAACTATTTTTTGTTGCCTAAAAAAATAACGAAGCAAAGTTTGGCGAAATTGGTGGGTTGAAAATGAAATGCACAAATGGTTCAATGAAAATTGAAGATGCAACAATGAAAACTGATAAACAAAAATAAAAAAATGATAAAATGTATTTTTTTTTTTTTAATTGAGGCTCGATTTTTCCGGGCGAAGGCCTTCACCTTGATGAAAACATTGCCTGTAAGTAAATCTACGTACGTCTGACGACAACAAAGCAGTCTCAAATAAAACGGCAATTTTGTAACGAAGACACTGGTCGATACTGATCGTGTCTCTCCAAAGTCCATCATGAATGAAACAAACTCTCTAAACTTGCAATGACGGTTAATATAAACAACAACAAACAGTTGCAACTGTCAAACAGAACCCAAAAGTTTTGACTTCAAAATGTCAAAGTTGGTCCCCCCCTCCCCGTCAAAGTTCGTGGCCGAGTTGCGCGGACAAACTGTTTTCAACAAACACCAAAAGTCCATCCTGATTAATTTTCTCTGAACTCGATCTTTCAAGCCAATAACTTTTGGCAAGAGCCATCATTTTGTTATTCTTTTTCTCTCTTTTCTTTCTTCCTCTTTTTCTTACTTGCAACGCACACGTAAACTTATGAAATGTTCTTTCAGAGGTTAGGATCTGGGAATAGAAATAATTTTCACTTGTGATTATTGTGAAAAAGGATTTTAAGAGAGAGAAAAAGGGACGGGGAAGGGAGAGGAGAGGAAAGAAGTGGTCGATCACGAAAGTCCGGCTTTGAAAAGTCCGCTGGTGAAAAAAGAGTTTGTTTCCTTACACAAGAGCCTTTTCTTGTTATTCACACACTTGTCGCGCACACCACAATGTAAAGCACGCTTATTGACCGCACACCAACGTATCAACTACAGCTCACGGTCATTGTCGCGCGACGCGCAAACACAAAAGCCACATCGCGTTCGACACTTTTGCAACCGCTTTCAGACGCACGCACTCATCCGACAAACTTCTTTCTACGACCTTTCGACACAATCACTAGCCCCTTTGTTTATCTTTTTGTCTCTGCAGTCTATTTTTTGACTTCCGCAAAAGATCTCTTCCCTGCAAACACCCCTCTGTGACCATTGCTTTTTTTTTATGACAAGCGGCTATTTGACAGGTTGGACAACTTGAGAGACAACTTTCTGGGGTTTGTCTCAGTTGTTACTAGATAGTTTGCTTATTTTGCAGGTTTGCCAATCTTCCCTCTTCAATTTATTTCATTTACTTCTTCGACATTGGTTGTTTTGTTTACGGTTTTATTGTGACTTATAATTAGGTTGACTTTGTTAGGTTTGTTTAGGCTTTTTGTTGCCAACAAATAAAGAGCTAGTTCAAGATCATTAGCACGTTAGAACATAAACAATTCGTCCGTCTTAGTTGTTGGAACAAAGTTATGTCTTTGTTTATTCAAAAACAAGAAACCAAAATGTACTTGAAAGTTCATTTGTTTTTGTTGATGAGAATTTTGATTCGAATCAACAATTGATGTGTTTTGTTTTGGTAGTTGAGGTTAAATTTTGTTGACTCACTAGAATCATTGTCAACATTATGGTTTGTTCTCAATAACAACAGTCAATGTTAAGAAAGTCAACGATTGTTTTGTCAAAATGAACTTGCAGAAAAGTTGAAAACAATTGTTGCATGACCTTGACTCCTCGACTTTTGTAAACAAACCAGCTTCTCATTAACAGATTTCTAGTTCCGGATGTCTTTCAACTTTCAATTTGATCTCGACATGTTCCCGCAGTTTCCTAGGTCTTTTGACACCCAGTACCGGTGTTTTTCAGTGTCTATGTTGCCAGGAAACGAGCGAAAGGATGTCGAACGAGGAGGGAAAAGTAAGTGAAGTCTCTTTTATAAATAAGTGAATGATGTATGATGCATCTAATTTTTTTTCTTCAGTTATCATGCCGCCATCCGCCCTGGACATTCTTACAAGACTGAATGTAGTTTATCCAATGTTATTCAAACTAACAAATAAAAAAACAAACCGAATCACGCACTGTGGTGTACTTGAATTTATTGCCGATGAAGGAAAGGTCTACCTCCCCTACTGGGTAACAAATCTGCATTTTTTCTTTGAATTCAAAATTTATATTTTCAATTGAATAACCAATTTATGCATTTTAGATGATGCACAATCTTCTGCTGGATGAAGGAGAGTTGCTGAACGTAAAATGTATCTCTCTCCCGGTCGCGACCTATGTTCGATTTCAGCCACAGTCCGAAGACTTTCTAGATATCACCAATCCAAAAGCTGTGCTCGAAAATGGACTTCGCAGTTTTGCGTGTTTAACCGCTGGCGATATCGTTGCAATCACATACAATAGACGAATCTATGAGTTGTGTGTCCTTGAGACAAAACCAGGTCCTGCTGTGAGCATCATCGAGTGTGATATGAACGTTGAGTTTGCTCCACCTGTGGGATACAAGGATCCTCAAAAGATTGAGAAAAAGGAAGAAAACGTTGAACCGATGCCCGAACCTGCTGGCTTTGTACCTTTTAAGGGACAGGGCGTGCGACTTGATGGAAAAATTAAAAAAGATATTGGGGAGAACGATGGTCCTTTTATCAAACCAGTCTATGTTCGCGGTATTCCTGATTATGATTACAAAATTGGTACTTTAATATTTTTGAAAAGTTTTAAACCAGTTAGTGATGAAGAAGTAAGTATTATTAATATTAATATTGTCTAATCTTCGGTGGTTTAGAAATAATGTATAATCTATATGCAATAAAATGCCCTTTTTTGCAGACTAAAAGCCAGGATGAGTTCAAAGCTTTTACTGGAAAAGGGTTCTCTCTCAGAAAAGTCAGCAGAGATTGATTTTTTTATGATATTAAATATTATTATTTATTCATATTTGTCTTTTCATAATTAATAATATATACATTTCAAAATTTGTATGATTGTTTGATTGTACTCTGAAAACTCGCAAGTTTTTTTATGGAATATCCTTTTTTTAATTTACGGAGACAACTGCAAAAAAATTGTTTTCATATTGTTTTTTTAATTGTTTAGGGAAGAAAAAATTTAATTTAAAGGAAAATCAACGCAATTTGTTTAATTCTTTTATTTCCAATGATTAATTTGAAATGACTATATATAAATTTTCAAAAATGTTAAAAATTCAGCCTGAACGAAGATTGGTCCGCTTGTATGAAAAAGAAGAAATTTGTGTTACACAAATCGGGAAGAGTTTTGCATTCACAATATCAACAGCTGACATTGTTTACAGTCAAAAACTAGTATGGAACCAAAAGAAAAAATTTATAAAAAAAATTGTGTAGGATTTGGAATTCGTTTCAGCCACAAAAGTTTGAAAGTGAATATACAATCATTGAAAAAAAGTGAACGAGATGAAAAATTGTGTACATCTTGTCTTTTTTTTACGAAGTATTATGACACTGGAATTATTTACTTTGATATAATTAACGTCTATCATGGCTAAATATTATATAATTATGTACAAAATGGTTCGCCTCTTTCAATATTCGTCTTATCCTGTGTTACAGTTTACTTTGCGACCGATTAAATTCGATCATCTAAAAATGATCACTACCACAACTTACAATTTAATATAAATAAGCATGCGCACAAAATCTTACACTCATCTAGCTAAGATGTTTCTTTTTCCACATTATGTTATTTGTTTTTTAATCTTTTTCCATTATCATTTTGTAATATTAATGTACAACCAAACAAACGATGCCCTTTTCAGATGGATCAAGTCAAAATCGTTCAGTCGGATGCCAAACAATACTTTTATTGTACATCTTTGAAAGTGCGCTTGTACGTTTTATAAAATACTTTGTTCTTTGTTAAACAACTTACATGATTATCAAAAAAATATTTTTATAAATAAGTTAAGTATCACACTGGACAGTACACCCTTCTTACAAACATGTCGCAATTTTTGATTGTGCAAAAAATTTTAGTTACAAAACATTGTTCAACTTTTGCTTTTATGAAATTTGAATTGTATATAAAAAAAAACTGCATTACAAACTTGATTGACAAAAGTTGTACTTGACGATGATTGTTCGCAAATATTGACATGACTTTGGTTGTTCCATGTGAAAAAGACATCGACATTTAACAGAGCAAAGAAAAACACGTTGTCCTTAAAATTTAAAGTTTCTCCGCATTTGGCCCGCTACTTTTCGCAGAGAAAATGGCTCTCTTAAATCGTTGTGCGCCTTCAGACATAAAAACTGACAATAAGTTACCATTCGCCTCGTTATATTTTCATTTTTTTCTGAAGTTAATAATTTTGTTGGAAAGTTCAGGCGGAATGTCTTTTGGAACCGCTTGTTCCAATAAATATTCACTCGAAGAACGCGAAAAACAATTTTAGTTTGTTAACATTTTTTAAATTCCTTCAGAATTCCATAATTTTTGCAAAATTTGCAAATTTGGGATTATCGTTTGTAATTCCAAAATCTCAGTCCATATAAATAATCTGTATTGATTTTACAAAAATGTATAAATTGTCAGATCGTCAACTTTTCAGACTTGTTTCTTGTGTTCTTCAAACCGTACTTTTCATCTTGTAAAAAATGCACTGAGAAAAAAAGTGTGCGCAAAATGAAAAATATAAATTTTGTGAGTAAGACAAATACGTAAGGAAGTGTGTATTTTTTTTCTCAGTGTGTATTAAAATACATGATCAAAACTTAGTTGCATTTTAAGATGTAGACATAAGTACTCGCTTAACTTTATAAATGCGAGGGACTGGATAATTTTGGCGAAAGTCGTAATATTAAATTGGCCACAAAAACCAACGAACAAAAAATACCGAGTATAATCATAATACTGAAAGACAAATAAATAAAATCGAAGTCTCGAAATTTTAATTTCGTTTGAAAATGGTCTTCTCGCCTGTTGGATGAAATGTTTGAGCAAATTGCAAATGAGAATGGATTTACGTTTACAGGCGCGTGTGCATGAGTCTTTTTTTGATTTACAAAATTGTACGAGAGTGAAAACTTTGACGAAAAATGTTGTTTCGCAAATTGTTCATCAAATGTTGATATAATACTGATACAATGGCACTTTCGAAGTAATTTTGTTTACTAAAACCGGGTTAACAATGTTTTTGGCAGATCAAATTTTTCCTAATACTATTTTGAAAAGAACTAAAACATCAATTTTTGAAGCTTCCACTCTGCACAATGAAGTCACATAAACTCTAATTGCGAAGAAGCAAACGATTCAGCTGTACAAAAAAGTGTAACAAAGTTTTAACAGAAAATAAGAAAACTATTCACACAAACTCCACCATGTCATGATCGTTCGGTATGAAACTTGCACGCAAAGATGTTAAAGAATCGAATGATTCGTCATAGGAAAGACTATCCAACTTATCAAATAAAAAATATTGAATAATCACATTTCTAAAAATCTCAATAACATTGGTGTAAAGTCTTTTCTGGACAGTTAATAGTTCCATTTGCTTTTTTTTTAATATTCATCATAATAAAAAAAAATTTGATTACTTCAATCTCAAAGCGTATAGCAATTTAAAAATGATCAAATCAATAAATTTGAAATTGTCACAAGACATTGGTACTTGTTTACCAATTATAAATATACAATTATGAAGTAAATAAAAAGAATCGTTAAACAATCGCTACAATAATGTTATTAAAAAAACAACGTCCGCGAAGTAAAATCACAAGTGTCGATGAAACAAGCACGTATTACGAAAATAACAAACGTCTCAAGAAGAAAGATTAGAGAGAACGACAAAAAATAGTGCTGGATCCTCTCGTCTAGCCTACTATGGTTGTTACTTTGAAATTTTGAATGTGGAGTGATAAACAGCAATGTCGGTGCGACAAACTATACAAATATTGTTGAAAAAAAGGAGAATGATGAGTAATACATATAGTGGCACTGAATTAGTACTTTTAAATTAAGTAACAGTATTGCATCAGGATTGGACCGAGGGCTCGCAAAGCGGCTACTTTTTGCGCGCAGCCTTCTCTGCTTTCCTACGCATGCGCTCGATCTCCTTGCGTTCTTTACGCTCGCGTTCGGACTGCGCGCGCAACTCCTTAAGCTTGCGCTTGAGATGAGCTTTCTCGTCCCCATAGATGCCTAGAGCCTTCAAGTCTCGAGATTCCAACCTCAGTAAATTTGAACCGTTTATCTCGGCATCGATGAATCTTGAAGCGTAACGTTCCAGTCCAATGCCAGACATCCACTGTCGCACCTGAAATTTCGATTTTCTTTTAATTTGATTTAAATTCAATTTTACAGAGATTAAAATTTGTTTCTAATTTTATTGTTTCCTCAGCACTTCAGTGAACCTCAAGCTCATTCTGAAGCGGCCAGGATTTTCGTCACAGAGATATGCGAGCAAGGATAAACCATCATTGGAAACGAAAAATATTAGATAAAATATTAGAAAAATATTAGATAAAATATTAGAAAAATATTAGATAAGATAAAGACAAGAATGATGTTTCACACCTGTTCTTTAGACCAATCAGTGATGGGTACACTCTGCCAAAAATGAGATTTTTTGTCACCGAAGATCAAGTCGTTTGGATGTGGCGGCACCCATACTTCACTGGAATCTGTGAAATAAAAACCAGAGAATAAGAAATGAACGAAAGTTTAATTAATTTTCTTTTTTAGATTATTTTTAATTGTAATTGTACCATTTTTGGAAGGACTGGGATCAACCGTCGGTGGGCTAACAGATCCCCCGGACGACAAACTCGATGGGGAACCACCCGGATGGTGCCAAGGAGTGCTGCCAGCGGTCATTAAATTTTGTGATGATGAACTCACTTTTTTCGCTAAAACGAAACAGAGTTTCATGTACATTATTCATGAAAGATATTAACTCAGCTATTAACTTTGTAAATTCGTTTTGCAATAATCCGTACAGTTTAATTAATTTATTAACATAAAATTCACCTCTCTGGTTAGCCTCGTTAACAGCTTGTCGAATTTCTTCGACAAGATGATGAGTGACTAGTGTAGGGTCGCTTGAGTGTGGATTATTCAGATCGCTGAAATCGCCAGAGCTTTCTCGCGACGAAGACATGTCATTGCCAAGTCGGCGCTCCCTTTCCGCTAGCACTTGCTTAAGTTGCTCGGCCAACGATGCGGGCGGTCCTAGACATATCACATTTAATTTTTTATTTAATTTTAACTTATCAATTCAAATCAAATTCATTTAAAAAATATGAATAAAAGTGAATCCTGGTAAAAAAAGGGAATCGCACCTTTTTGTGATGTTTGCCAGCTTTGTTCAGTCATTGCCCTCACTTGTGAGCTGATAGTACTATGTTGTCTAATCGTTGTCGAATGAATGGATTCGATGTGTTTGCTTTTTTGTGAATTGATGGATGAGCTGCTTGAATAGGAACTTAGATTTGATTGCTTCGACAGATCGTTGGGCGATCGACTGCGGTTCTCGTATGAGTAATGTTTGGATGACGAATCCTCGTCCGTGTTGTCTCCTGATTCGTCCAAGCCGTAATCCTGGAACCAGTTATCTCTATTAATATCACTTTCCATTACAAAATAAAAAATTGTTCAATTGATTCAACCTATCTGTCTTATCAATGTCTAACTAATCTATTGATAATTATAAATCTTGATATCTAATTAACAGTAAAACATTATAATATCATTCCAACAAGTATAGTAAATATCTTTTCGATGTAAATATTTTCGAAAAATGCCCTCACATTTGATTTTTTGGATGAACCATAATCTCAAACTCAATTTTGAGTTTTTCGAGGTTATGTTGTATTTTTTGATTTATTTTATATTTTAGAATCCCGCCTTGTGGATACTCTAATTAAAGCTTTCGGCGCACTCTGTTGAATGATATTAATTAAAAATGTAAAACCATCTCCTACCGAACTACTATTGCTGAGACCGCCTGACCGTTTAGGCAGCTGTCTATTAGCCAATCCTCCGCGACTTGCCAATTCGGCCTTGCTTTTGCCCGCGGAATTGTCAAGTAGCCTATGGGCTGGGATTGCTCGATCCAACTCCTCCTTCACTGGCAACGGCAGTGGAAGCTTCCTCTCAACCGTAGCAGTCTTGTCACCGTCGTCCGGACTGCTCAGATCAGACGTCTCGGTGTCCGATAATTGACAATTGGCTGACGACGGGGGCGGAGGCAACTGTCGTCGCGTCAACTGCGGTGTTACTATTCTCGTGGTCGCACTGTCGTAAGGCAGTCTCACGGGCAACCCAAATCGTCGCTGAGTCTCGGTTAATTCTACTTCTAACGTAATAACCTGCAACCAATCATTATCAAGCTCTCAATTTTTATTTTTCTTTTTTATTCTTCAGGGTTTGTTCTAATTCTTTCAAACTGATAAGAATTTATCTTATCGTTTCCTCAGCACTTCAGAGAGAACCTCGAGCTCAATCCAAAGTGGCCAGAGTTTTCGTCACATACGATTTGCGAGCAAGGATGTACCATCATTGGAATTGAAAAGTGAAATCTCAAAAGATTCAATTAAAAAATATGTTAACTTCAAATGATGGATAGACGTTCTCACCCTGTCTTTCAAATTTTTAACAAGCGCGTTGTACTCCGTGTCCTTTTCTTGCAACAACTGCTGATAAAATTCGTCCCTCGCTGCGATGTCGGTGCGCAGCTCCTTGGCCGCACGTTTGGCACGCGCGTACTTTTGTTGCAACGCGGAATTTTGCGTCGAGGCCTGTGCCAACATCTCGCGAGCCGTCGTCAAATCTTGTCGCGTGGCTGTCAAGACCATCTCGGTCTCGAACAACTTCAGTCCGGATTGCCGCAATTTTACCGCGTACTCTTCACTGCCGGCCCCGCTGTTCTCAAGTTCATCGAGCTGCGAAATACAAATTAAGATAAGATGATTGTTCAGACAGAGAATTTATTGTTGAGCCATAACAATTTGAGGTCAGAGCTTTTTGTAACACCCACAAACCAGAGAAGATTGAGATTACAAAAAAAGTACTTACCTTCGTTTTGAGCTTTTCAACCTCTCCATCTGCAAGTTTTAACTTTTGCTGACTCTGCAAGCAGGACGACAACACGATGCATAAGCCAAAAATGAAAATGAAGAAATAACAAAATTGAAATTAAAAATAAAGAAATGGAAATTAAAATTCAAACAACTGAATTATTACAAATAAAAAAATGAAATTTTAAAACTGACGAGAAGATTAAACATTCAATAATGTGTTACTATAGTAAATTACTGACACAATTATATCACCAAATGGGTCAATTTATAATGTGATACATTCAATCTCAAAGCAGTGCTTTTACTACATATCTCACAATCATGGAAACATGAAACACTGTAACCTACAAAAATAAGGTGATTGTGACGAATT
This sequence comes from Trissolcus brochymenae, assembly GCA_030523145.1. Taxonomy (NCBI): domain Eukaryota; kingdom Metazoa; phylum Arthropoda; class Insecta; order Hymenoptera; family Scelionidae; genus Trissolcus; species Trissolcus brochymenae. Next base: position 78,514 of record JAQQRF010000472.1, read on the forward strand.
TTCTGTTTGGTCTGAAACTGATACCTCTTGAAGAAGCAAGCGAAGACTATCAACATCGCTTTGCGTTGCTCCATGGTGAGGTCCAAAAGACGAGCTCAGAATTGGCGACCTGCTCCGATTATAATTCTCAATGGGACTATGAGGAGGTTCTCCGTCAGAACAAGATGACATCTCTGGAGATCCGCGACGAAACCCGAGACCGAGTGTGTGCTCGTCCGCAATGTGATGTTCATCGAGTGACATGTCAGAAAAGTTTAATTTGCTGTAAAACAAAAATTATTTTCTTTATTCAATTTTTTAATTCATTTTTTTATTTCAGTTGCAATCTCAGTGGCTTGATTTGTTCAGTATACAATCAAAATTTTGTTATCTACAAAAGATATATTTACCGAGCATTAATAGCCTGTTCCCTTTCTTTGTCAGCTTGCAAACTTTGTTTGATGAGCATCGCGACTTCAGAATTTGGGTCGCGTTCCCGCCCGATGACAAAGCGCACCAACCCGGACGTGTTTCTCAAAACACTAGCAGCATAAGCCTGAGTGACTCCGACGAGAGACTTGCCGTCCACCTCAACGATCTGGTCGTTCACCTGTATCTTCCCCTCCTGCGCAGCAGCGCCCTTTTCTGTTATCGTTTTAACAAAAATGCCAAGTTTTTCCAAGCCCGCGTCTGCCCCCACGCCCATGCCGATGATGCTCAATCCGAGACCTTCCGGACCTTTCATCAACTCCACCGGGAAGATCTGCAAATCAAATTTTCACGTTTATTACAATTCGTTCAAGAAAAATGATTGGTTAGCATTATTTGTTATTTGTAATTGAGGAAAATCCCAACCTCCATCTTTTCAACTCTCTTCTCCAGTTCATATTCAGCACTTGCAGCAACTGGATCGACGTCCTCGTTGCGACGGTCGTACTCTTTGACGGAGTGCGTTGAGTAAACTCGCATCGGTCCAGTGTCGAACGACACTTTTGATGTTTTTTTAACCGGGATGTTTTCAGGGAGATCTTCGTCTTCCTCAGATTCCAATAGGCCAGCTGTTTCCATCCAAAAGTGTCCGTCTTCGTAATAGTGAACTCCATTTTCGATCAAAATCTGAAAAGAAGAACAAGTTTACATATTAAGAATTTAATATAAACATTGTCTTAAAATGTTGCAAAAAGTTTGAGATTAAAATGAATAAAATTGTTTTTGTATTTTAAAAGAGAGGTTCATTTAGGATAGAGAATCAGAAAGTTACAATTTTTCCCGGCGTTGGCGTCGGAGCATCCTGCTGTTCGGTTTCTGTGTCATCGTTGGTCTCATGGGTGTCATTCAAACTGCTTACGGAACCAAGAAGCCCACTTTCGCTCCCTGTCACCGAACCAATTTGGCTCTCGGTTAACGAATCAATTGTCAAGTCACTGCGCGACCTGTGCGACAAACTGTAAACAATAAACATTCGCTCGATTAATTAGCTCGGTTTTCAATTCTTCCTTTTTTTTTGCCCTCCATATATAGTCATTTTCTTCTTGCAAATTTTCTACGGCTCATTCATGTGCCTTTTCTTTCAGCTAAAATTTCTTCCCCGACATATAAAATATACTTTTAGACATTCACATGCTTATTTAGTTTAACTTTTTGAATTCGATTTACATAAAGATACAATAAATACATTTGTATAAAAGTATATTTTGTTCTGTGGGATTGTTAATGAAGTTATGTTGATGAGAAAAGTGGTAAAAAAATAGAATGGCGTCTGAATAAAAAAAAAGAAAAGAATAAGAAAAATGAAAAATGGACTACAAATCATCACCTATAATCATGGGTAGTGCTATTGATGAGGCTGGTATCTGCTGTGGACATTGCGTCCGAGAACCAATCCGGCGTATTGTCCAGGTCCTCTTTGTCATCTTCGTCTTTGTCCTCGGCTTTGTCCTCGGAAACTACTCCATTGCTTGGCGACACTAATATAGGTACTTCCTGAGAGCCCACGTTAATCGCCACGGCGTCTTGTCTAATTCATCATGTTCAGCATTCATTCAAACATTTTCGTTCAATCACGTTTTGCACAAACTATTCGCTAAGGCTTTGTTATACTCACCGGTCCTTTATCTCTGTCATGGTATGATCATCATCTGGCTCAGACTCGTCGTTACTGTTCACCAGATGAAAATGTCAAAACAAAAATGTGATTTAAAAACCAAATACAAATGATAATAACAAATAACAATGGGATACAAGATGAGTTTACATGAATGTGTGTGAACTAATGAGTTTCGATCGGAATTAAACAAAAATCTAATCAGTCTACGGCTCATGCTTCAAAATGTGACTGACTGTTTCAGATTTTTCTTTTTTCGAAAATGAGCAGCATTAGTCGAAAGAGAATATACAACTACAACGGCGAAATTGATTATTAAGAAAGTGAATTATTAAATTGTCTATCTGTCCATCAAAATTATTGCGACCAAAAAATACATTTTAAAATATTTCAATTTAATAACAAACTATCGAAATAAGATAAACTGACTATGTCATCATATAAAGAGTTTCAAAAACTTAAAGTTGCGCTCTTTCTTATAAGAGCGCATACTATAATTATAATTCAGAAAGAAATCGGTTCAGCAGATCCCGTTGCAACAAATCGTGCCAACCATAAAATATTGCAAAATAACATTAATTGATCATTATCTCATTATTTATAACCATAATTGAAAGTTTAACTGTGCGGAAACATTTACAAGTGTTGATCAAAAAAGTGATGTGTAATATAAACCTCGCCGTTCTGTAGGTGTATTTTCTCCAGTTTTCCCTTTTACCCAGAGATAGAAATATGAAAACTCTTCAATCATAAAACCCGAATCTCATCTTCAAGATCATCTCCGTCTCTGTTCAATCATCACAAAAAAGAACAAAACAATAAGTAACTCACATGGGTTTCGGTTTGACTTCACAAGCGAGAGCCTTCTCCAGGACAGCACCCGACTTGTCTCCATTCCAGCTCTGCATGGAATTCATCACTTTTTCCACGCCAGGAGTCGTCTTTTCGCTGTTGTTCAGCTGGCCATCGTCCTTCTGATGTTCTACCTCAGGCTCCCTTCGTTCTACCATCGTGTTCTTGTTGCTGTCCAAAAAACCGATCTCTCCCATCCGCAGTCGCTCGGCCTTAATCTTCTCCTGCTCCCAGGTCGTCTGCGGCTGTTCTGCTTCGTCTGGACTTTTTGGTTCCCCTTGGATTTTCACATCCTCTAACATTTTCACATCCCCTGGAGTTTTTGCATCCTCGAATGTTTTTGCGTCCACAGGGGCGCTTTTCGCATCGCCTAAACTCGAGTTTGAATTCGGTTCCCTTTTCTCAGCGAAGGTCACCTTGATATTCTCCTGGCTGCTGTTCTGAGAGAGTTTTTTGATCTGATCATTGCGCGCGTTTGAGACGTTCTTGGAACGACACTGAATGTCGTTTTGTTCGTCGTTAGAGTGGTTCGTCACTTGGGCCTGTTGGAATCTGTAGATTCCATCCTGGGGAACCGACTGGGGGCCGGAGCCAGAATGGTTCTTGAGGTTTGTGACTTGCTCGTTGGCTGCTGGCCGTTTGATATTCTTCGGGTCCGACTGGTCGTACTCCGAACTCACGACTGAGGATGGCCTCTGACCCAGACCGGCTGCCGCAAGCTCCACCCGCACGTGCGACCTTCGAATGACCGTCGCAGTGTCTGTCTCGTTGAACTTTGACTCTTTGTCAACCAGCTCGCTGCTCTCCTCCACGTACTTTTCTGTGTAGCTCGTCGTCTTCGTTACATCTTCTGCTTCAAGATCGTAACTGTTGCTCCCTGAAAAATGAATCATTTTATAAAATTATTACTTATTCAAACTGTCAGTTGATTTGAACTGCAACTTCTGATAATAATTGAATCAACTTATAGTTTAGTTATAAATCCCATATGTTGGAATCATTAATTTGTTCAATTTTGATTCAAGAAATTTTGAACAACTTTTCCATCAATTCATTTTTACCTCGACAATCGATGCAGAGCAACCGGAGACACATATTAACCGAGGCCACGACAGATTGTGATTCACAAAAATAATTTTTGTCTTGCCGTGAGAGCGCAGCTTAAAATAAATCATTTATCAAAAAAAAAGGAGGAAAAACTCATGCCGAGAGAACACAAGATTTCAAATAACCTAACGTCTTTTCCACTCACGTATATTCACATACCAAAGTGTCCCTCAGCTTTTCATTCTACTTTTGTTTGTCTTTCAATTTATTACAAAGCAAATGTTATTTGAAAATATATAAAAATTTGCAACTTGAGATTGAGTATAATTTTACGATTTCAATTTCAAAAAGTCAACAGTTGAGTTCACAATTATATAATTTTGAGTTGGATCTTGTTTCACGAGTGAGGTGAAGGAGCGACGAGAGTGCATCCGCGCTCGGCCTCAAAAGTCCGATTGACCGTTAGGTCAAAATCAGGTCAAAAACAATGGGTCCCAGTCGACGATTCAGATGAGGTCGGATTGTGCGTGCGACACTGTTTGAAATAATCTGCAAACGAAGTGCAAGCAAATAGATGCCAAACGGAGTTGATACTGATTTCTATAAATATAATGCTGTCGAGGGGCAACTGGTAGGAGATGGTGCCGTGAGGAGTAGGAAGAGTCAGTGGACGGGTGTCCCGCTAGGAGAGATGCCGGAGAAGGAGAGCTTCATTAGCATACTTTTACTTTTCAGTATACATATTTCGGGGCCGCGATTTTCTCCGTGTGCAAATACAACCGAGTTTTCGCGAGTCCTTTGCATCACGGATTGGAGCAAATAATTAACTGATCAACTTTTGAGACTTGTTTTATGCCACGCGAGCTGATTCTTTGGACTGCTTTCACTTTCGGATATACTATGTTTTTTAATAGATCTCTTCCATCTGATTTAATGCAATAGTCGCAATTTAGTTCCTTTCCAATTTAACATCGACAGTTTTACAACGTTGGACGTGTCAAGATTTCTTTCTGGCTCTTTTTTTTGCAATGAAAAGTTTGTAATTTTAATAAGAAATTGTAACTTAATTAATAAACGAGCTGAGGAAAAGTGTCATTTTAATTTCGTAAAATTGAAACTTTATAAAATTAAATTAAAGAAATTATGATTACTGTGTATTGTAAAGATTATTACAATATCAATTACAATATTTCATTGTAAAAAATAATTATAACTTAATCAAATCGGTTAAATTAATATAATATAGATTGAATTAATAAAAACTTCAAGTTTCTAACTTTATAATGGCTCTTATAAAGTCGGAAAAAATAAAATAGTTAATTTAAAAAATCATTTCCTTGTAAGATATTTTCAAAATTGTAAGAAAAATTTGTATGGATTATTCTCTCACCGGTTCGTATTTTTTCTGACATCTCTTTCTCAGCCTTCTCCTCTTTGCTATCCTTGGACGGTGAGCTTGGCGAGCTCATGCTGGAGCTGGCGCTATCAGTGTTTTGCGAAGGTGGTCTGAGTTCTGTCTCGGGCGACTTGGTTTTCAGTCGGTCCACGAAAACTTCCCTCTTTTTTTTTCTCTTAACAGCGATCGGCTGAGCCCAGTCGGGTCTGCAGTTAACTCGGTCCGGCTCGATCTCGAACTCCTCGTCCTCCTCAGGCTTGTTCTCACCCTCCTTCGACATGTCCAGGTCGGACAGACTGCGAAGGATTTCGTCGTTCTTCGCGAGCCATTCGTTGCGCCACTCCGATGTCTTTGGCGGCGACTTCAGCATCAAACTCGACCCGTGACTGCAGTTCTCCAGGTTGGACGGAAACGCGTCGTCGGTCTTGTCGTTCGACATGAGCACGTTGTCCATGGAAGCACTTCGGATTGGATTCGGCTGTTGCTTGTTACTCTCCTGGGTTGCAAAAAACGACGCCTTTGCTTGCGACGTTACGCTTACAGTTGGACTCTTGTTCTGAGCAGCGTTTTTCAACTTGTGGGGATTCTTCTGCACGACTGCGTATTCTGGGATCTCGTGTTCCTGAGGCTGGAAAATAAAACGATTTTGTTTCGATTACATTAAATCAAGATTCCATATAGTTTCATTTCTCTTAAGTTGATTACAACAGAGATGGAGATGACATTAAGAATGACATTCAGTTTACAAAATTGACATAAAGTGTTGTCAATTTTCCACCTCTGCAAAAAAGACAAAGGGAGAATATCCAACAAGAATATCATTATAATATCATATGAAAATTAATTTCAAATTCTGTCGTACTGCATTCTCCCCCTCAAATGAAAATACAATGACACAATTAACACATAAATCGGACCTTTTGTACGTTAATCTGTTTCTTCGGGGTATCATTCTTCTGCACTTCGGCATATTCCGGCGAGAGGTCAATGAACTTATTGACCGTTGCATACTCGGGGCTCTCAATGGACTCAGTCGGACTGGAAGCGACGCTAACTGGCCGATGATCTTTCCTTGTGGTGATTACCGTGGAGGAGTTTCTCGTGGGAGGTGGCGGGGGTGTCGAGGTCGACGAAGGCCTCGAGGACGTGAAGCTGGCCGACCTCGTGGCCAGGTTCGGCTCTGCGCTCCGTTTGTTGTCTCTGTTCTGGTGATTCGTCTGGGCATCTTCGACTTTCTGATTCAGCGACGTCTGCACGAGTGATCGATTCGGGTCCGAGTTGTACCGACTGGCTCTGGTCTTTGAAAAATGACTCGTCCAGTTCTTCTGCTTTTCAATCAGCTCCTTCGAGTTCAGTCGCCTCTCAGACTTATCATTACGTTCGTCCAGTCGATTTTCCTTGCCGTGGTTTTGAATTTTATTTGTCTGATTGGCCTTTTGCTCATTGTCGTAGTAATGCCCATTCTCGAAGTTCTTGTCCGCGTTAAGCGACGGCACGCTGGCACTCCAGTTGCTCAGGTGGTCCCTGTTACCGGGTGAGCAAGGCGAATGGGGCCGGGACGATCGTGCCGGTGAGGTACAGCCTGATCCAGAATTGGCCGAACTCGATCGGGAACGCAGTCCTTGCAAATTTGACGGTTTTGTCGCTTTTTCAACCCTGAAGCATTTAATTTATTAGTTTTTATTAGTTTCACATGGACAAATAAATGAAAATATGCAGAAAAATGGGGTTTTTAGGATGAAACTTTGACGAAATCCATTAATATAATATTTTTGACACCGAAAATGAAAAGAGCGCAAAATTTTAAATATATGCATGCCCCCATACACGATGTTTTGATTGAAACATTCCCCCCAAAATATGAATTTTGAGTTTTTTCAGGTTATGTCACGATTGTTTAGACATTTCTGTGATAATTCAGAACCCGGTCTTGTGGGTACTCTAATTAAAGCTTTTGACATCCTCTATACGATGGCATAGTTAATCATTTCTTTATTTCTCTTATACGTTTTGAGTTTTAAAAATCGGTCTCAAATTTGCGTTCAAATTCAATTTTACTAAAAAAATATAATTAATAGAGTAAAAGAACTTGAATCTTTTTCATTTAACTAATTTAAATACAACTTTTAAAGTTCATTGAGTCGGTCAAGGCCAGACGAGTTTGGTTTATTGAAAAAATCACTTAGCCATAAGCAGCAAATAGATATTGGGGTTAAAAATGCCGCCGCGCCCCATAGTATTTGATCAGAAGCAAACCAAACAAGGTCTCATCCGTGTTAAATTTTTTTATTTACTTTTTCTAACTTACTAATTGGTAATCGATAATGACACGAGAGTTATAAAATAAATATAAACCTGTTCCGATCAGATGCCTCATGACATTTTGTTTGAACTAGTTTGATCAAGATGATAATATTTTCAAATAGTCATCAGATCCATTGGACTGAATGATTACGGAACATAATTTTGAGAATTAAAAAAGGAATATAAAAATAGAACAAACGGGGGGAAGGAAAAATAAATATTTTTTATCGATTGTTGCTGAACTCACTGAGGTTTGTTTGACTTGTTTTCTTCACCGAGTTTCTCAAAGAGGGCTCGCGCATTATTAAATCGAGCAACGTGACTCTCGGTTCTGACAACTGTGACCTGAGTCGGTGAATCCTTAACCGGTGTCGGCGGCTCCTTAAATCCGTCGTTGATTATTGAGTTGGTCTTGTTACCGAGCGACTCGAGCTGTGGCTTCGGTTGAAAAATATTTGCTATCGCCGATACTTTGGTCCCACCAACTCTCTTTTTCTCTTCCACTGAGGCCATTTTTCTGCCTCCCGTTGTTGATCACTGAAAAAACATCCAGACATCATTTAACTTTTGCAAAAGAACATAATTTATGATTAAATTATACAAATTCCTTATTTAAATTTGAAATTTTGTTTGAACTTGTAATTTCCGTTTTGCTAAAACTTTAAAATTTTACCTGGTCCTATTTCCTTTTGATTCAAGGCTGAGCGTACTTTTCAGCCCATTGTCCAACCATCGGCCGACTTCTGAAACTCAGCATCTGCAAGTGAAAGAGAAAAAACGATCAACTTGATTAAAATACCAAATTCCATGTCAAACAACAGTTTAATCGGACAATATATTTAAGCGCACTATTTTTAATGCTTTCGCGGTTTCAAGTGGCCTTGCGATTATTTTTGTCACCTTGCTTTTATACTATGCAAAAAAGAAAAATTGCATCCGAGGGTTTACAAACAACTCAAGTTTTTATTTGATTAAAAATACATTTTACTTGGACTTGACATTTCATAATTAAGTAAATTCATTAAATCATTTTGAAATTGCAATGATTTTATCAAAGACTTAATTAAAAATTCTAATTAACATACAAATCTAAAGTTGTAATAAATGGTGGGTGGTAAGTTGATGCATTTTTGTTCTTAGAACAAAATTGCAAAATGTTGTTGTTGCATTTTATGCACTTGACTCATCCAAGCAATGAAAAAAGCCTTGGCCAGCATCGTTAGTGGTAATTGAATTTTTCATGGGGATTCGATTCGCTTGTGCTTGTTTTTGCACGCGCCAAAAACTAATCAGTATTTAAGAATTTATGAGAAAAATCTTGGATCTGAATTCAAGTCTGAATGAAAAGGGAGGTAGCCTCTTGTCTGGGGGTTTACCCTCCTCTATTCGTCGAGCTACGTACTATACTGCGTTACTGCAATCAATACTTGAATCCTGTTCCGTGCCCGCGATCACTGTCAATTTTTTAAATCTTCTTCTTTGGTTCATACATTTTTTAACAACAATTTAATTTTAAACGAATTTCAATTTCTGTTTCAGTTGAAATACGATGTTCAGTTTCAACCAAACATATTAAAACATTATGCATTCTAATTCCAAAATTAAACTAACTAAACATTCAAGTTCCAATTGAATTTACTATTCTAATTTCTGTATTTTCATTTTTAGTTCCTGTCGTTCATTCGTTTTCTGAATACCGTACCGAATTGAACCGTCCATTTTGGTACCGTCTAGATTTAAAGAGTTTAAAATAAATTTGGTTACCTTTTCTTCACCTTGTTTTAATTTGTAATGTTGAATATATTTATAAAACTTTGCAGATTCAGAAAAGAATGCAATTTTTATTGAAATTATAATTAATTTAATGTACAATTTTGTTTGAATGTTATCACTCTTTTTAACGAGATTAATAAATACAATAATTGCGAGCATTGCAAGGAAAATATTTTAATTATGAGTTTTAATAGAAAATAGACATATTAGTAGAACGAAACAATCGAAAATTAATAACCTGTTCACCATCGACAATAAATAAGATTGATAAATTAAAAAAACTTTCAAACGCTTTGAAACATACGCTTTTGATGTCAGAAATGAAAAGAACGCAAAATTTTACATCAAAATTTGCTCCCACACTTGAGTTTTTCATTGAAACTTAAATTCAAAAAATGGATTTTCAGTATTTTAAGGTTATGCTACAATTTCCTTCACTTTTCTTTGATATTTTTGAAGCCTGCCTTGTGGGTACTCTAATTAGAGCTTTTGACGCTCTTTTTTCAATAGTATAATCAGTTTATCTTTGCAAGTTTAGTTTTTGATTAATTTATGCATTTTAATATCATTTTTTGCATTGGTTCAGTTCAACATCAATCATTAAATAAATAAAAACAGTTATTTTTTATATTACGATTAAAATTCTGTTCTATGCAGGGTACGAAAAAACACAGACTTCAAAGAAGCGCTAGTTTTAATTAAAATGACTTACTCGACTCGCACTTCAATTTTCAACAGCGGATGTGTGTGACAATTTTTTTTATTATTTTCGTCAGAAACAACTTGACCCACCTTTTTGCACAAAATTTTTCATTTTTGACTTTTTTTTAATCTATGAAATTGAAAAGAAAATTGTTCAATTTCATCTTTAACTATTTTACATTGTAAAATAAAATTTTCAATCGTACTTGACAGTCCAATTGATTTCAACGAAGAAATTTATTCAGCCACGCTTTTCTATCATAGAAAGTATTTTTATTTTAAGCAATCGCATAATTTTCACTCGATGAATTCATTTTTAAAGTGTTTTTCTTTTTTTAATCGATAATCAGTTAATGATATTCAGTTTAATGTGAACCGTTTATGATAATGTTATCAACATTATAATTAGCAAATGTTTTGATGTTTCGATAGGACATAATTAAAATTTAAATGACGTTTTTTGGAGTTAAATGATAACTAGAAAAAAAAAAACAATTTATTAGTGTCATCCAATAAAATTAATTTCAAATTATCCAAATTTCTGAATATCACCAAATAGTTGTTATTTATTATAATTTACAGAATATACAATTTTTTCCATGTTTATCAAAGTTGAATCGTGTTTGTAATGTTAAACGTTTTTTAAAGCTGACTGAAACCGTCATACCGAACAGAAAAAGAAATGAAAAAGAAAACATTTTGCAATGAAAATTATTCATCTGAACTTGAATGGAAACATTGTAAAACATAATTACAATTGGAAATAAAAATGTGCCATCAAATGTAAATGCATCTGCCTAACGAGGCGTTGTAACTTTCTTTTATTCCTTCGTGCAATTATTGTTGTTATTCATGCACAGACGAAACGATTTTCATTATGTCTAAACGACTTGATTCTACTCTAATTAAATCAAAATAATTAATCAAACCTAATTACTCCTAAATAAAGGCCAATGATGAACAATAAATGAATCTAACATGATCAACGAACATGAACAAAAACAAATAAATTAATTGAACAAATCGAATTCAATAAAACAAAATTAATGCAACAAAAAACAACTTGACAAAAAGTATCACGCGTCAAATGTCCAGAAGAAGTTTTCCTTTTTCAAATCATCCTTTGAAAGGATGTCAAAAAGTGGCGATATGTGGTTATCAAAATAGACTTCAAGGTCATTAACATCCGTCCGTCTGACATAATTATTCAATCAAGTTCTCACGGTTCAGTCTGTCTGTGAGAAAGTGGATCGTTTTGCAAATTATCAAACGTGACGAAAAACCGCGAAATAAACCGGGGGATGTACATCTCGAAGCACACGCCAAAAGATCAATACGAAATATCGGTCATGAGTAAGGTTATGTCAAAAATGAAGGTTATTGACCGCACTTCAAAAATCCAAACTTGTGCCTCTCGGAGTTTTCTATTGTTTTCTTTTTTGTCGTTCACTCCCGCCTCATCTACGGAACAAAAAATAAGAAAAGAGCAAAACTAAAAAAAAAAAAACAAATACAACAAACTGTTTGAGGGGGGAAAGTTGCTGGAAGGTCAGACGGGTTTTGTTTACAGATATTACCTGAGGATGCGACGTCCATTTGCCGTTGGAGATGACGTTGGAACGTGCGGCGAACAAGTGTTACGGGGTTAGATTGGTCGTGTCGAGTGAGCGACGCTGCGATGCGATTATTTTGGTCATAATTAACGTGGCGAGCGGGGATCCGGTGCCGCTCACAGTGTCACAATGCTGACTGGCCGCTTGATAACCATTGATAACTGTTTTCTCGGTGCTCCGGACACTTTCACGACCGGCTCACTGCCTCGGAGCTACCCGTGTCAACAATTCGTCGAAAACCGTTCAAGATGGCGACGCTCCTCGAACCCTCACATGCACACAGACACATCAATAACGGACACTAGCAAATTTTCACCAGATACACCTCTCTTGGGGGAATATTCACAGCTCTTTTCTCTCTCTCTCTCTCTCTCTCTCTCTCTCTCTCTCTCTCTCTCTTTCTCCTTTCATGGTGTGCTTCCCTGATTGGTGGGGATGATTTTGCGCGATGGAGTTGTTTTTGATTGAAAACTGATATTCAAAAACATTTCCAATTTTTGATTTATCCATTGAAATTGAACTCTAGATTATTATTCATGTTCTGAGTAATTGAAAAGTAATCTGGAGGAAAAGAAATATAAAAGTCGTTAGAAATGAGAAAGTCACCTTCACCAGCATTGACAAACATTTGAAACGGACGTTAAAAGATCAAGTCCAAAATTATTTGAAAGATATTTTGATGATGCAATTTAAAAATGCATCTTTGTTGTTGCAATCTCTGAAACATATTCCAGTTAAGGATGAAGATGGTGGCCCTGAAAAGGGCCGATTGTTTTTTTTTTGTTATTAGTGTACTAGTTGTTGTGTAATTTTAACGTTGAATTTTTAGTAATTTGTGATGTAGTGTTTAGTGGTAGTGATGTAACATCTTTTCGAGTTTGATGTGAAAGGTTCTATTTAGAGCTGGTGAATTTGGTTACAGCCTTGGTGCCTTCGCTGACCGCGTGTTTGGCAAGTTCGCCAGGGAGCAACAGACGCACGGCGGTCTGAATCTCCCTCGACGTGATCGTCGTCTTCTTGTTGTATTGAGCGAGGCGCGACGCTTCCCCAGCAATGCGCTCGAAGATATCATTGACGAAGCTGTTCATGATCGTCATTGCTTTGCTGGAGATGCCGGTGTCGGGATGGACTTGCCTCAGCACTCTGTAGATGTAGATGCCATAACTCTCGGACCTCTTCTTGCGCCTTTTGTTATTATCGTCTTTCTTCAAAATCTTGCTCGCCTTGCCGGAGGACTTCATAGCCTTGCCACTTGAAGCTTTGCTTGGAGCCATCGTATCACGATCAAGTGTTCACTGGACGATTATTAAACTCGAAATGATGCCCCGGCTCAAAAGGCGCCGATTTTTATAGCCGAATTTGACGCCCTGCCGATCGAATAGAAATTTGACTCGTTAATTGGTTCTTCAAAGTCGATGACCTTGCGTCGAATGTTCTAGATTGTTGCAACTCTGATCTTTAAGTTTCAAATTTGGAGATGGGTTTTTCTGAATGTTGAAAAATGTTTTGTCCATTTTCTAATTTGTATGGGTTTTGACAATGATAACCGTTGAATTTTCTGACAAGTTGATTTGCAACTTTTCTTTGTCTAATTTATCAACGTCTTGTGGAGATTTTGAACGATTTTTGATGGTTGGAGAACAACAAATGCTGAGACAAATTTTTGTTTGGTTCTTAATTTGTTCAAATGTTGTTAACAGTTTTGAAGGTTTTGGGTTCGAATTTGTTCCGGATTTTTGAGATTTTTTAAATTTGGAACTTGGGATTTTAAATGTCGTTGTTAAATTGTTGGTTAATTTGTCAACCTGTTTCAAACTTACATAACTGTTATTGAGTTTTCATTATTATAACATATATGATTTTGAATTTTGGTCATATTGAAGAGTAAAATTACAATTTCATAAGATGTTTTGCATTTTGCTCATATTATGATTTCGACTTACGAAACAATGTTATTGTTTTGCAATCCTCAATCATCGTATGATTTGGTGAAATGAACTTAAACGAAATGAACTTACAGTCAGAGCAAAATGTAAACTTCAATTCAAGAATTATAATTTTGTAATATTTTTTTTAATTTACTTTCTAATTTAATTATTCGTTTAATTACTTTTACTTTCAGGATTCAACCAAAAAAATTAATGATAAACTTTTTTTTTTAATTGTTTTTTACAAGTTTATCTTAAAAATATCTTTTTTCATTTATAAATAAAGATTAATATATTAATTTAAATTATAATTTAATATTTACTTTTTGTAATTTCATTGTTTATTTTCTTTCAAAGATTGAACGAAAGTAAAGATAGTTAACTTTTGTTCAGTATTTTAATTAAAAATGTTGTATCTTGGAAAATAAAAATTCTTTTTTCTTGTTCAAAATAATCAAAACATAACAAGTTTTCCAGTAACAAAAAATTGAAATTTCAAATATTACACGAACGAACCAGTTTCTCAGTTTGTAACCATCTTCAGAGCGGTCGAGCTCGGCTTCAATAGCAATCAAAAGTTTTCGGTCTTTCTCTCCTCTCTCATGTTCACGTCACTTTTGTTTGTGTTTTACCATGGAAAATACGGGGTGTCTTGATACGGAGGTACAACTTGTGAATAAAAGCGATAACGTAAGTACAGAAAACAAAATTAAGTTAATTTTTTCTTTATTTTTTAAAATAAAAAAAAATCAAGTCCATGTACAACTGTCGAAAGTTTCACCAGACGTCCAACAGTTCCTTTGAACTGCATGTCCTCTTCTGATGCATCTATTACATCCTTCAAAAAATGTCATTTTATCTTATTTAGAATCCAGTTCAAATTTTTTTTTTATCCGTGAATTTCCATTTCATTTTCTTTTGTCATGATAAATTGTCTTCAATTGAAATTTAAGGTTATAATTTCAACTGTTTAGATTGTCTCTCTGGAAACTGATGATAAAAATAATGGAGTTCTTGAAACTGAGGAAGAAAAAACAACACAGAAAGATGTGAGTTTAATTGTTCGAACTATTTACATCTTGAATAGATTTATTTTATTGTTTATGTTTTATTTGATTTTGTTTTATTGTTATTAAAATGTTTCATTATTTTTTCTCAGGAACCCGAAGAGAAATTTCCCATGAAATTAGTAAACGGGAGCCAAAAACCAAATCAGTACCGTCTGGTAATTCACATCGACAAGGTACGAATGAAACCCGGACCAAAGTCAAAAAAGCTCCTGCGATTGAAGAAGATCCGAAACAAGCTCACCGAAAACGTTTTAGAGCTTACCAATATCCTCTCCAAAGATTATTCGTCGCCTCTGAGCGAAAACTCTGAAATGGAAACCATCGATCTTACTTGTCAACCGGTGAAGGAAGAATTGTCAGAACAAAATAGCCAAACTAGCCAACCTTTTGTAATCGATAAAGTGGTATCACTATCTAAAAGCCAGATTTCAAAATCAGAGCATGTACAAAACCCGTGTGCAAACGGCTGCAAATTGGAGAGTGGATTTTATAATAGGAACAAATTTGCGTATTGTTGTCGCTGTAATAAGGCGTTCGTCCAGAAGCGAGTGCAGCTGGATAAGAAGCATCGGTGCTTGATCTGTAACAGCACCTTTGACTCGGCTCAGGTGCTGACAGAGCACATCAAATCGCACTCGACCTGTGGAACTTGCGGCATCGAATGCCAGACGAAGGACAATTTGGAGGCGCACAAGATGCTCCACATCGGTCGACCGCCGCACTTTCCTTTCAAGTGCCATCTGTGCACCGAGGTGTTCAGGAAAGAGGAACACGTGAGGTCGCATCTGACCAACAAACATTACCTGGCGAAACATGGTGGGTCGAGACAGGACGACAGCCATTTAGGTAGCTCGAACATGCGCGGACAAAATGTTATTACACAAACGTTGATTCAAGTCCAACACCCGTTGAAATATGAAGTGCACCGATGTATACCTTGTAATATCACTTTTAAAAATGAAGAAGCATTCGAGTAAGAAATAATCTGATTATAATTATCTCTTTTTGTTTTCATTATGAAACTCTTAATTCACCGATCAATGTGACTTTTCATTTTAATTACTACAAATGTTCAGATTTATAGATTGTTTGTATTTTGTATCACATGAAAATTATTGTTGGGATTTTTTAATTGAATTGAACTTTTGATTTGTAGGAAACACGCAGCAAGTCACACAACGAATGAAGGTCGAGGTGCATTGAAAACTGATAACTCGGTGGCACAGTCGCCGTTCGGACAACTTTGCGCTGTGAAATTCACGTGCCGCGTTTGCTCTCAGGAACTGTCGAGCGTCGCTGAGATCGACGCTCACACTAAGTCACACATGAAGGAGGAAGAAGAGATAGAAACTTATGATTTAAATTTGCCCAATGGCGAGGAAACCGCTGGATTCGGCTGTTCTTATTGTCTGGCCAAGTTTAACAATGGGCGAGATCTCATGAGGCACTTAAAACTTCATACTAGCAACTCATAACTCAATTTCTTTTAGTTGAAAAAGGAATAGTTTCTTTTGATTAATTTCAACTTTATTTTTTACTTCAATTTATGTTCAATTTCATTGAAAATAAGTTGTAGTATATTTTTGTACAATAGAATTTTATTTACGGTATGTTACAAGATATGTAAGAGCATTTTTTTTTAAATTATGTTAGCCAGTGCACTTTTGAAGAGTTTCAAATTGCACTTTAAAAATTGAGTTTTTATAAACTTTGTCATTTTTTTACACATTTTGTACCATTTTTCTGTTTAACTGAAACGCGTATTTTTGGACGGAAGTATAATATATATATTCCAGTTCTTGAGTGTCTGCAGGGTCTGATAACTCGTTGGTTTGTTTTACTCTAAAGTATGTCATTTTTTCGTTTTTCGTGCTAGTTCTATTGTTTGTTCTTGTAATGTAATCCTGGTCTATGATAGTGAAAATTATATGAATATCATTGAAAAATTTATAATTTTTTATTGACATCGTGATGAAAGACAGCGTCATGAGATCTTTCATATGCGGAGAAGTTTTAACAATTATTTTTGTAGGCAACAATTGTTTAATCTCTTTTAAGCAATTGGGAGATCGCAAATAAGTCATCAGCACATGAATGTCGTTTCAATCCGCATAATTTTTTGGTAATTTTAAATTATCACTCACGTTTGTCGACCTAATATCACATGGTTCACGATGTATTTTATTATATCCGGATAATTTGTTTTGGAATGACTTCAATTTTCAATAATTTCTAAAGAAATATCATCACCGTTGCACTACATCTTTTCAGTGTGAAATAAACAAGCGAGTAAATTGGACTGAACATCCATCCACCGAGAAAATTCAGAAAACCTCCGTGCAAGTTGTCAATCGTCTTCCTTATTTGCATTCGCCAGACATGTTCTGAACAAATGTTATTTTTCAATATTTCATTATCTTCGCAAATTTTATAAATGTAGTCAAGCTGCCACTGCTCAAATTCAGTCAACTTTGGTACGTGATGATGTTCTTCCTAAAGTGAGATATTCAAACCTTTTGCGAGTCGCGCCCCAAGAAATGGATATTCGTATAAAAAAGAGCATTTTTCCATTATTTTCTGTGGTAAGATGTAAAATTTTCTTCAATTGGGAGACTGGCTAAAACTCAAAAATGTTGCTATCTTCAATTTGAAAATTTTTCAACGATGAGCACATGTGCGTTCAAAACATTGACGACTGACAACATTTCTGTAAATATAGGTTCAAGAGCTCCGAGCGCATCTATGAAATGGACGGAGATACATGTATAAAAATAGTTTCCAAAATAAAACCCATCGATAGATCTCACAAGTTTTTGTATTCCTTATGACTTAATTTGTTAAACTTTTTACAGTAAAAATTACAAAACGACCTGTACAACCTGTGACAGTTTTCGTTTCAACAGAATTTAATTTAAACCACAACATTTCCTTTTAGTTTTGTAACATTTTTACATTGTTCTTTCTTTAATTCTTTTTATGTACAAAATAAACAATGAAGCTTTAATTTTCATTTTTTACATTTTCATTTTCCATTTATTTTTTTCGAACTTGAAATCATACCTTCCATGGCTTTCAATATCAAAATGAAATATTCCATAATACTGCAGTTAATTAACATTTAAAACAATAAGAATAATATAAAAACGCATCTAAATAAAGTTAAAAATGCCTCGAAGAAATGTTAATTTTTTAATTTTACTTTTTATGCGTTTGCATATGGATACGAAAATCTTTAAACAGTTTGTATTTGGTATTACAGAACAGACACTCGTAGGGCTTGGTGCAGGCGAGCTGCTGGTGTCTCCGTTTTGCGTTCACCGTGGTAAAACTGGCGTTGCAATGTTCACACTGCACCTGCAACATTTGCTGAGGATTTTCCAACTGCTCATTAAGACCGACTCGCAAATCAAAAGTATTCTGATTAACGTTACAGGATATCTGTTCGCGAACTAAAAATTCTTTACGTTGTCGCGATCCCAAGGGCACGTCCTTCACCCTGGAGATATTATGCTGCAATTTCATGTGATTGTACAAGTTGCCCTTTCTGTCGTAAACTCTGTTACAGATTGGACAGGATGAGATGTTTTTTAACAGTATCTTTGAACTTTCAGTGGTATCCAATTGCGAATTATTTTCAAGTTCCCCATCTTTGAGTTCTACATTAAAATTGTCCTCGTTTTTTTTATCTTCCTCGGGATAAAAATCCTTCTTCATCTCTGTATCTGGCAACTCTTCCTTAACACTGACAAAATGTCCTTCCTCGATTGGATTAGCTTGGACATTGAAAAGTGGATCCTTTAAATCTTCCTGATTTCCCAACTGTAGCGAATCTTCGTCCTCGTTTTCTGGAATTATCAACTCTTCCTTAATCGTCACTTTTTGAATATCTTTGTTATCAACTTTCGTTTCGGTTTCCTGTTCAGTTTTCTCATCTTCTGGAGAATCAATTTTAGGAATCCTGTCCGGAATTGATTCATCATTTAAGAAACTAGTGCGTTCTTTTTCTTTTGTACTTTTGACTTCCTCTTCTATTTTTTCTTCAACAGAGGTATCCTCTTCCCCGGTCTCTTCCAATTTTGGTTTTTCCTTCTTTATTTCAAGAGGTTTTTGTTCGTTTTCATTTG
The DNA here is from genome assembly GCA_030523145.1 of Trissolcus brochymenae. Taxonomy (NCBI): domain Eukaryota; kingdom Metazoa; phylum Arthropoda; class Insecta; order Hymenoptera; family Scelionidae; genus Trissolcus; species Trissolcus brochymenae. Next base: position 97,406 of record JAQQRF010000472.1, read on the forward strand.
CAGACAAATCAGCACACATAGACAGAGATGCGATGAAGGCTACCTTTGTATTACTCCGCAGTGTTTGTAACCGTTCCACGACATCGTTTTCTGTTTCTTCCACTTCCATTTTTGATTCTTCTTTATCTTCATCAGCTTTTGCATTTTTAACCTGGAAGAGAAATAAACTATTAGATATAAATACAACCTGATAAAAATAAATTTATAACATTTCGAGAATTCAAGTACATTTTTTGTAATAATAAACAAAAGTAAAAGTTTATCTTTAATTTGATTGATAAAAAAATTTCGAGGTTACGACAAATACTTTGTTTATGTTTTGATTTTTCGTAAACAAAAGACAGATCACTGATTAACACACCTCGGGGTCCAATTTGTTGTCATCTGTTTTTAAGTTGTTATAATAGATTTTGCGCAATGTTTTGTCAGACTCCTTGCAAGTGTTGACGAACTCCCACGTATTGAAAACTTTTTTTCTACAGGGAAAACAGATGCACTTGGGAAAAGGTTCATGCGCTGCAAGCTAGAAAATGTTTACAAGTTTTAATGTCATCTCAAAAAAGAAATTAAGAATTTTGCATTCAAATAAACATCATTGTATAAATTCTAACCTTGATCGAACAAACTTGTTGCACTAATTTGTTTATCCTCATGCTTTCCACACTTCTCGCATTGTATAGGCTAAAGGTCTTGCGATCAAATTTCAAACAAAGTCGGCAAATGTTTTTCGTGTCGTTCATTGTTGATTTTAAATAATAATAATAATTAAACACTGGTTACACTTTGAAGGAATGACATCCTATCCTTCGACTAGACTGACTGGTCACTTGACAAGTGATTGTAGATTGTGGGAAAAGGGGCAAACAGCGCTTCTAGCGGTCGCCGAACGAACTGTTACAGTTCAAAATTCATTTCTAATGATGAATCATTAATTGAAATACAAATCAGCACTTAAATTTATAGATAGGTAATACGAACATGTTTGTATTAATAATTATATTATTTTGAACGCCATAATAAAATGTTTAAATTATACACTAAGATGCTAAGATTAATATTTTTACATTTTTTAAATATTATTTCAACTTGTTTTGAATTTTACTGTTATAGAAGTCTGAACGAGGACATATCAGTGATTAAATTACATCACAAGATGATATGGGTACGACCAGAAATATGCATTTATGAGCATCCTTAATCTCTAAATAAAATTTTTGTCTTTCAGTTTGTACAATTCATTCAACATGAGTCGGGTTGCATTTTTTTTCTGCATTGTCTTCCTAGCTGTAAGAATTGGTTGAAAAACTTCCATATTATCTTTTCTATGAATAGTTTTCTATGATCTTATAAATTATTAATCACTTGTCACTAATTGAAATATGAATAATGAAAAAATGAAACATACTTCAAGGGAGTCAATGCTGACACTGATGAAGATGATCTGGAGATGGTTCGTGAATTGATACAATATCATGACGAGTGTAAAAAAGAAACGGGAAGTGATTTGACTTTATGTGAGTATACTTATAATTTGAATACAATCACTACTGTTTGAATGTCAAATTAATCGAATTGTTTAATTAATAATAGGAAGATATAACAAGCACTTTCTTCTTTTTTTTTGTTTAATTTTAGTGGACATATTTACTACAGAAATGGACGTGCAAAAAGCTTGTCTTTTTGAATGTGCTACTATGAAGAAAATACAAGTGAATATATTTCTGAACTAGCATATTTTAAAGTAGAATTTTTTTTTGTTACTTTTTGAGGACTTAAAAAAGATGAACCTTTAATGTTTTGTTTTAAGGAAGTGATGTCGAGTAAGGTGAACAAACAAAAAGAAATGCAAAAGTTAATAGAAATGCAGGAACGATGTGAAATTAACGACGACTGTAAGGATTTAGAGAAAGCACAAGAGTTTTCTGATTGCATAAATGATAGTAAGTAAAAAAATGTTTTTCTAACAGAAATTAATTTTATTCTAAAATACAAAATGTGCTATTTTTTTCTTTTCTATAGACGATTCTCCGACCAAAGAATGTGCAATGGGAGGACTGATGGCATTTTGCATCATTGAAGTTTATCCGGAAACCGAGGATTTAATCAGAGATTCCAAGTCATGAATTTGATTCAATTGTAACCAATATTTATAGCTCTTCAGTATTAACTACATACGCATATACAGATAAAATAATGAGCCATGATAAACTAACAATTTTTTATTGTTGCTTTTGGTTCAGCAAATACTTATTTTTGGTTTTGTGTTTGTGATTTTGTATTTCGGAAAAATGGAATCATTCTGACAATAAAATATAATTATTAATTGTAACCTTAGACATAATAACCAAATTACAATTAACTGTTTTTTTTGTTATGAGAAATCTAATGATAGGTATATAATTTATTTCGGAAGTTGATTAAAAATGTACATACATCTCAAATAATGTACGTATAAAAGCATGTTTTGTTTCTAAAAACAAATTAAATCGATGGATGTCTCATCTGTGTACTAAGGCAATTTTAAAGAAATATATTGTATCATGAAATATTCATTAATTTTAATCTCTGCAATTGCAGTAGTTGTAAGTGTTATTTGCGATATATATGAAACAACTGTTTACTTCACTAAAATTACAGAATAACAGAAATATATTTTTTCAGTCAATTTCTGCGGATTCTTCAGTTTCAGAAGAGCTCGTTAGTTTAACAGTTACATATTTTATATCACAACAATCAAAATGTCAAAAGAAATTGAACAGCGACTTAACACTGCGTATGTATGTTTAATTATATTTGCTTCAAAAAAGTATTCGAATTTTCTGAAAAATGGAAAGATTTACTGAAGAATTGAGACATGTGAGTATCTAAATTATTTAATCATTTCAATTAGGCTTATAAAATCATGTGATTTTAGTGGATATATACTCTGGAGATTTGAACATGGATAAAAGTTGCTTCATGGAATGTTTGGCATTGATGGTAACCATTCATTGATTAATTTTCACATTAAAATAAATTTAATTATATCGTTAACATTTTGATAAAAGTATGAAAATAATTTCGTTGTTTTTTAACACAAATTTTTATATATTCTTTAGAATAATGAGATGAATGATGATTCAATAGCTAAATTGATAGAAATAACGGAAAAGTCAGAGGACAAATGTAAACGCCTTGAAGATTGCGAGGATATCGAAAAATTGCGAAATATGGAAAAGTGTGTTGATGCAAGTAAGTGATAAAAAATGTTTTATATCAATTTAATTCATTTTACGAACAACAACAGTCATTTTTCTTTATGACTAATTAAAATTTTTCTGTATGTAGATATTCTAAAGTAAGTACTTTTTTTCAGAAGAACCTAAGGCGGGTGCTTGTATATACGGTGAACAGTTAATAGCATGTCTCAAAAAAATTTACCCTGAAGTAACGGAAGCGATCAAAAAACATTCGTAACCATTCTTGTATTGTAACTACTAATTACAATAAAGATTACAATAAAACTTCAATTTATTTTTAATTTCTTGCTGTTTGAAACTGTAAAATGAAGTTGTTGTGAGATTATTATTTTAATATTTCGTAATCTTCGGATTATATCGATCTCTAATCATAATTTATTTTTTGCAGCACAATGTTAAAAAGCATTCTTTATTTCGAATGAACATTAAAAATGAATTAAACAAAATAATTAGTTATTATGTGGAAGAATAACATAATGCTGACAGAAAGTTAACTATTTTTTAAACTTTCAAGTAAACAGCCATCAATTACCAAATTTATACTGTCATCAAATGAATAAATTTGTATACCATTCGAATTAACTATAATTTATAAAGAATCATTTGTTAACAACCTTATTAATAACAGTAGATCTTTCCAATTGAATCTCTTTTCCATTCAATATGTCTTTTGCATTCAAAACAACTGAGAATTATTTTAATCATATTTTTATGTTATAAATCAGCAATTTTTACTTCTTTTGATTTTTTTGCTATGGTAATTTCGTCAATAAAGTATAATTATTAATGTTGGTGATCTCGGAGCGTCTCTGAGGCGGCGGATCATGCTTTGTTTGTAAATTTAAATATTGTAAATAAAAATTAGAGGAATTAGATTTTCGCGCTAATAAATAATTATTCCCTCCCCGTCAGCTCCCCGGGTATATAAAAGGTGAACGAGAGCAGTTGAGAGTTCATAATTTTATTAGTTATTGTTGTCAAAATTTATATTCAGTTTTCAATTCTGTGAAACTTAATCGTCGCTCATTCTTGGATCTTGGTTGTGAATCGACGGGCAACATTTGGTGAGCCTGTTCTGATTTGAATGTTCTTTCTTTCGATTTATTTCGCGAAATTTAACTTTTCTCATTAATTAAATCTAATTCTGAGTGTCACATTAATGCGATTGGTATTTCGATCATCGAGTTGTATCTCGAATTTAGTATAAACATTTTATCCGAGTTGTATCTTGGCTTTTGTGATAATTAACGTCATTGCATTTTGTGAATAACTATTTGCACTCATGCAGTGCATTTGTGGCGCGTCGCCTCATCAAGTGTGATTAATTTTGAAGCCCTTGATCAAAACATTCGTTTTGCCTTACATTCAATTTTATAATAATAGTTTTTACATTAACTATCGGAATTTGGCATATTGTAACGGTTTTAGCATTCGTCTTGTTTGTG
>JAQQRF010000473.1:0-87059 GCA_030523145.1 Trissolcus brochymenae
TTTTTTTTTTCTTGTTTTTTTTTTTTTTTTTTTTTTTTTTTTTTTTTTTTTTTTTTTTTTTTTTTTTTTTTTTTTTTTTTGAAGTAATGATTTATAACAGGTTTGTGTGCCGAGTTTTTAATAGATACTCAGATGCTGGATACGTACATCAAAGTGAAGTAGCAAAATAGATTACCTGATTAATTTCAAAATTTTTTTAATATAAAAAAAAAATTGTAGGAATTGAGATGCAACTGATAAAAATCGTTGCGAAATGATTGGTTGGGAAATTGTTGCTCAAACGGTTTTTATAGTTGTTGAAAAAAAAAAAAAAAAAAAAAAAAATAGGAGATAATTGTTGAACCGAACGGGTCATGCGAATTCCGGTACTGAGATTTTTTTTTTCACTCACGTTGACATTACAAATTGCATTTTTTTTTCATTCAAAAAAACAATAGTAATTCAGAGAAATGTATTTTTTTATTTCAATATTCAGCTTGGTTTCGTCACGGCTCAATCAGTGATATCTCATATTCGTTATTCCAGTTTTATGGCGCTGATAATTGCTTTTTTAATAATTCTCGCTAATTCATTTCACATAGCTGATGTATGTTTTTAAACGTAACAATTTTTGTCCATCATTAAAAAATGATCGGCAATCAATTTTTTGTGCCATGAAAAACATTTCATATCAGTGCATGACTTATGATAAACAACAGAGAATAAGAAAACAAGATGTTTTTTGCGGAAATGCGTCAGTTTGTTTGAATTTTAATAACTGATTAATATAAAAAATCATACAAAGGAAGATCCTGGATCGTAAAAAAAAGAATCTTGTCGTAAATTACGTCATCGTTCTGCATAGCAAACAAATTTGGAGCTGTTTGGACAGCAAGGCAAATTGAAAAATTTTGCTCAAAGAAAGAGGCGTTCTTTGAATGGCGGTGTTGCGAAGGTTGCATAATTGGCCATGGGTTTTCGTATCAGTGTCACGACGTTGCAACTGAACAAAGTTCTCTGAGCAAAGAAAATGCTCGCTCGGCGTTCTCTGATAGTAAAAGTCGTACAGAATAAGATCTAGCTCGCGGATAGTAAATTTCAAATCGGCGACTTTCTTCTTGGTGCATCGTGCGCAAATCCATATCAAACAAAGTGTTAGCTAATCTGGTCCATTAGTCATGTAGTCGCGCAAAACTGTAACATGATCAAATCCTCATTTTCCGCGGAAAACTTTCTCAGAAGAATGTCCTTCTTTTTTTCAACAAAAACATAAAATGTTAAATTAAAAAATAGGAAGTTAACAAAAAATTATTCCTAATGGCCTGTCGTCAAATCATTGCAAAATAATATGATTACTTTAGTTTCTCAATAAAAAAATACAAATGAGAGAAATTTTTCGCACATTTAACTTGAACACAAAAGCAAGAGAAAAAGTAAAAGTTGAGGTGTAATTGAACTGATAACTTCATCGGGAAGATTTCAAACTTTGATAAGAATTTGATAGTAGGCTTTAAGACTCGTAAGTGATTCATGATGGGCTACAGATAAAATTTGCGAAGAAATGCACTTTGCCGCTCACTTAAACTTGGCTCTGTACCATGTAACTTATCCCACAAGAGTACATATTATTATACCGATATTCAAAACTAGTGATCGCGCGTGCGCTAAAAACTATCGACCGATCTTAAAATCTTCATATCGATGCTCTTTGAGGGCCCTTTCGAGTGAATATTTGTCAACAAAACTGTTCACTCTCATCTTAAATATTAACACGAATGACTTTTGAATAGCAGTTTCTTTTTTTTTTGTTAATTTTTAGCTTTAAAAAGTCAATTAAAATTTATGATGAATGAAATAGACTGTAGCATAATTTTTTTTTTTTAATGTTTTTTAACGTTGCTTTTTGTCAAAATAATCTTCCACATTTTTTAATTAAAAAACTTGTTTGACAGTGATAAAAATGGCTAAAGATTAATTCATTATTATCTCAAGACTTTGAAGTGCAGTTCGAAGTTTATCTTTGACAAATAAATTTTGAGTTGTCGGTATGGTCATTGATGTTCATTAAAGATGCATATTTAAGCCTTAATGGCACATTTTATTTAATCACGTGAGCTCATAAGCATTTTGAATTCTCGCATACGTTTTTTTTCATCTTCTTGTTTCTATAATCTGTACTTTTTGATCGGTTACAGATAATTGTAGGTATACGAAGTACGGGTATCCAACCGAGTTCATTTGTCAGAGAGAAGGAGGTTACAGATTTTGTAGGACGTGTAATAAGAGACTTGCAAGCGACTGTACGTAATGTTCTCGCAACGAGATGTTTTCAATTTATGAATCCAAGAAACGCGTGATAATTTCCTCAGCTCCCTGTGTAACCTTATTTTTATATATAAAAAACGTCGAAGTTTTTTTTTTGAAAAACTGACAAATCACGAGTTTACAAATGAGACTCTTATTTGGTTCAATTAAATGTTCTTATATAAAGTCTCACGGATTGCTTGCGCGTCAAATTAAAAAATTAACTTTCTAAACATGATTTTTCGCTCGATTTTTATTTCTAACGTTTATTAATATACGATTTTCAAAACTTGTATCTCAATTAATTTCAAATTTCAAATAAAATGGAAGTATTTTGTTTGTCATAAAACAGATTTGTCATGAATTATTTGACACTTGACATTGCGAGCTTAGAGAAATAAAATGCGTCATAAAAGTTATTAAAACGTCACGATCAACTTGATGTGATGATTTAATTATGATTTATTTCAGATAGCTTTTTTGCAAATAAATTTTGATTGACAAATCATGAATGTAAATTTTTGTTCATAACATTTTTCTATTACACAGCATGGAAGAAAAAAAGAAAAAAAAAGATCACGCTACTTTTTAAAACATGAATCAATTCTACATTTCGTTGCAACGTATTATATAAGAACATAAATATTAATGCATCATGCACACAAAAAAGGATAGCAAGATACAATGAACATATAAATAGTGACATTGCAGTACTGAAATAACATTTTTCATAAAAAAACTTGATCAGTAAAAAATCGTACTTCTTTAAAACATTATTGCAATGTTTATTCTCAGCTTGAAGATCCTATAAAACATTACATTTTGTGGCGTGAGCGCTGCATAAACGAGACCGCAGCCTTAATCAACGTTATAATTAGAGTCTGTTATCGCGATTTCAAAAACGCTCTTGCCCAGCCCACGCATGTCAAAAACGTCCGTTCGTTGCCACGATAATAACACAAAAACGAAAGTCGGACTCGGCATGCATAGTCCAGCACTTATGCAGTCCGTAATTTGCAGCTAACCTTTCAACCTCGAAACCCAATAAAGTCACGTGAAAATTCAACGTTGGATTTTCTCCGATTCGCCTAGATTTTCAAACAACGTCAGCCCGTAAAGTTAAAAGAAAATCGAGCTGGGAGGATGTGCCGACTAGATGACAGGTGATATAGAACACGACTGACGTGTCCAAGATGCGGTTCGCGTTTTTAGCTTGAAGAAAATGAAGATGGTTGTAAAAAATAATTGTCAAGAGGGGGAAAAATGAAATTATTCATAATAATTCAACATGACAAGATGTTGGACTCACCGTCTTTTGGCAAATTCCTAATAACATTAACAGCAGCGTTGAACTTCTCCTCGGTGGTCATGACGTACGAACGACTTGACGCACTGTTGTTTGCTTTCGGCAAGGGACGACGAGACACTGTCGTGCGAAAGCGATTGAACGCGACTTTGTTTATCAATACAAAACAATATGCAACGCAAACGCACACGACTTGGCAGCAACCAACGGCCAGCAATGACTGAGGGATTATTCGCTGACGATTGGCAATCACTGATACACAAATTCCAGGCGCGTACTCCCACTTTATGAGCCTCACAGCCTTGATTGTTTTATTATCTCATCCTTAATGTTTAACCAGAGTAACAACCATCCGACCTGCAAAAAATAACCTTTGTTAGTTGAACGAAAAAATGAAAAATGTAAATAGAGAAAAAAAAATTAATCCTATCGGTATGTCACATCATCAAAAAGATTCAAATCAAACAAAAACATTTCAATCTTTTGATTTTTAGAATCAACAACGTCAAGGGAGTAACAATTTAAAATACAAATCATAAATTTGTAATGATTTGACAAACTTGTAATGATTTTCTAACCAAAAAAAAAAAAGAAACATAGTTAAAATGATACACTAAAAAAACTGCTGAAAAACCCAAGGTCACCTTTAAACTACAATTCAGTGCTTCAACAGGACAAATGAAGGTAAACAAATAAACAAAACAAGTTGCGCTTTTCAAAAACACGAAATAAAGACAAGGACGTGGCACTACCGACGTGAACTACAGCGCTGTCGGAGTGCGCATGCGCAGACCGCTTCGCGTAGCATGACGTTCCTTTTTTTTCCTCGCCTTTCTCGACGTTTTTTTTTTCCTCCTTGTGCATTAGCAATTATCATCAGCGCCGGGGTACATTTGACACCGTTTATTTTAGATTCGGCGATTAATATGCCTGATTATCATTGCAGATCAATTTTTCATAGTCGTTTTCAAGTCAGTCCCGGCCAATCACAGAGCGTTCCTAAAATGGAAAAAAAATTAAAAAATGCACAGTCTGCTGCATTTGACGAAAACGCGCGAATGGAAATTTACCTGGAGTTAGCAGAGAAGGAGTGTGAGGAGAAAAAATAAAAGATGAAAAAACGAGTAACGAAACCCGGCTGATCGGATTGAAAGAATGCTCAAATCTGAGAAACATATGTCTCTGCCAGATATCATCGCACCGGTGTGGTACCTTTCACCACCATGAGTAATTTTCTGCATCTGTCACTGGTGCTATGTTTACAGATCTAAACGGCAAATAATAGGATAAATCCTATTATTTGCCGTTTAGATCTGTACATTAATGAATGATAAAATGCATGCGTTTATACTCCAAAATTTTTTCTTCAAAATAATGAATCATAATCTTGTTTGATAATTCCAGGGAAACACTATATACGTGCAACGGGGAAAATCCGCAGACAAGTTTTGTGCAAGGATGTCGTCAGTGAAAGTTCTTTGAACTTTCAAGTTCATTTCACTGGTGAATATAATAAAATGGAACAAAAAATCATACAGATGGACAAGACGATGATGATTCATTCAATTTCATTTTCTAAATAAAATCTGCGACGAATGTTAATCGAAATGAAAAATTGTAGAGCGTGTAAAATGTATTGTTTTAGTATAACAAAGTTGCTTTTCTAATAATATTATTTGTTGATACATATTTCGATAAAATGTTCATTTTATAACTACATCATAAAGTTTTAAAGAATAAATAGCGCGTAAGGTGATTACGATGTAAAAAAAAGTAACAACGTGCTCGAGGGATTCGGACTGTGATCGCATCGTATAATAAAAATTGAGTTCAATGCACTGAATTTGCATTTTTTTCATTCACTTTTCAATCGCCATTTATTTTTATCAAAAAGCAAGCATAACATTTGTATATACTTTTGACTGTTTTTTTCTTCTAATTATTACTGGAAAAATAATGTTGAACAAATTTACGTAAATAACAAAAAAAAACATGTAAGTACATTCAACAATCACTGCGCCAAGGGATTTGAATAATGCGCACTTTTTTCAGCTTGACATAAGAGAAGGACAGAAACAGTGGTGCAGTACCAACTGTGCAACCTTTTTAATCACATAATTGCGTGTAATAACAAATTGTTTCTTAAGCGATTGAAAGTGATCGATTTTTTTTTCTTGTTCGTATGCTAATCAAGCCTTCACGCAACAATAAACATCACAGCTTGGTGCAAATTCAAAGGCTCGAAATTTTGTCGTAAAACCGAGAGGAACAATTCCAACAAACATGTCGTGACTTTTCGTGCCCGAAAGACATTCAATGAACGCGAGTGTGTTCAAACTCAAGAGTCTCCTTGGAATAATTAACACTTCGATGTTGAATTCGAGTTCCGAAAGACTCACAAGATGAGCGATAAAAACGAACACAAATGTGTTTTGTGTAACGCCAAACTCCAGTCCAAAGAAGCTCTGCAAGAACATTTCAGGTTAGCTTTCCCTGATGTCTTGTTTACCTTCAAGAAAAACTGTAAACAATTTTATTTTTGATTCCTTTCTTTTTTGAAGTTTTTATTTTTCGCCCAAGTAATATAAAATTGGTTTGGAATATTTGTTGACAATTTTGTTTAGGAAACATGCAAACAATGAGATTGACGGGAGAGGCAAGGCGCCGAAGAAAAAGAAACAGGAGAGCACATCCGAGTGTGACATTTGTGGCAGGGAATTCGAATCTGTGACAGCTACTATAAGGCATCGATTCAAATCGCACCCGAACTCGCCTGCCAAATTTTATTGCTCCTTTTGTGGCATGCAGTTCCCACTAAAAGTATTTAAACATCTAATTTGTTATTAACCTTTAATTCTTATGTGATATTGGTTCAATTGAATTTTTTAAATTTTTTAGACTCATAGAGACAATCACCAAGTAACCCATGATGGCAAAGAAAAATCTAATGTGGAGCAACACAAAAGTTGTGAAGATTGCAATGTGATATTTTATAATTCGAAAGCTTTAGATTATCACCGACGTTCTGTACATAAACGGTAAAACTAATTTTGTTTGTTCTATAATTATAAGTTTTTTTCTGAGCTGTAATCTAATTTTGAATCTCATTTTTTTTTTCATTATTGTTATTTGCAGCTTGGTACAATTATTCCAGCCTATTGCAACCCCTCCGCCTAGCAATAAAATTAAGGTGAATTCGATGAACGACGCCTTGAGTGTTTATTATTGTCATCTTTGTGGTGCTGAGTATGTGATCAAGTTTAATTTGCAGCAGCATCTAGAGAAAGCTCATTCCAAGGTCTGTAATCAATTAGGGCTCAGAGAACAAAATGTATATTTTAATTACAGACATTTATAACTGAAAATTTGTTCTTCAAACAGGAGGAGAGAGAAGCGGTACCGCAAGATTTAATTAAGTGTACTGTATGTTCGGCGCTGTTTTGTAGCAAGAAAGCGTACAATGTGCACAATACATATCATCAACCTGACGATTTGTACGTTACCTCCGAGGAACAACGATTACAGACTGTAACAAAGATAGACCAAGATTTCGATATTAGGAGAGTTGAAAATATAGCTGATAAATACGTCCCTAAAGAAAGTGTTCGGACTACTAAAAAGTGGTCAAAGGTGAAGGAAGAAAATTTAAAAATATGTTTGTTATATAATTCGATTAAAATGAAATTAATCGATCGTTGATTCATTTTGCACAGGTGAAAAAAACACAAAAACGAAAAGTCAAAGAGAAGGAGAAAGATTATGTTTGGGAAAAGGATTCTAACAGCGATGGAGAATCTAGCAATTCAGACAGTGATTTACCGTTGAAGAAACGAATATCGTTTTAGTCAAATGAGGAGATCTGTTTATACCAGATACCACTTGCACATACGTTCTACCATGGAGAAAAAAACGGGCTTAGATTGATAAGAAATTCGTCACTAAAAATTATATGCTACAAATGGTTTAAATATTCTGTATGAAAACTTATTCAAGTTCTAGATAATATCATTGATTGATTGTAAATAGCTGTGACAAACGTACAGAAAGTTTTGTATAATTGGTTTTAAAAAAACTTAATGGTCAAACGAATCATTGCTTGAAAGAATTGAGGGTCGTTTTACAAATGATTTCAGTTTAATTGTAAGATTAAGGCATTTTCATAAGTATTTATAACTCGAATAGAAATATATTATAATGCTAATAATAATGATAGAGTAGGGTATTGTACAAAACTTAGAACTTAATATACCTGAATTAATTTTATACTTTTCGTAAATCGTAATGTATGTTTGCAAGGAATGTTAGCGCGGTCTTCGAAATTCAAAAAAAAAAAAAAGAATCAAAGTAAGAGTTGCGCTATTAACGCCACACACATGTTTTGTAGTGTTCGATCACTTGAAAAGTGTCTTGTATAAGTAAAAACACCACAAATAAAAACAAAGACTCTTCGATTATGCAAAGAAAAAAATAGAAAACATCTCTTTTTAGGATAATAACAATAAGAGATGGATTTCAATTTTATTTTATTCTTTTAATTTTCATAATATAAAGATCAATTAGATCTCGCTTGACTAAACGTAACATATGATGTGGCTGCAATCACATCTATACATATGTACATACAAATCACAATCGTCGGAAGAAACACTTGTTTATTCGTTTTCTCTTGTTTTGTTTTTTTCTCTTAAAAAAATAAAGCACGCGTGAATGTACAGGCAAACGTGTCGTTACTACCGTTAAAATTGAACCCTCTGAAATCGTTGCGGTGACAGGATGAATTAATTAACAAATTCATCGTTGCCAGTATCGAATTCTTTGTCTTCGATAACTCACGCACCAGTAGATAAGATGTAGGAACAGTCCGACAAATCGTTTCCCAACTTGATTACATGTAAAAGTTGCACTTACACAGCCGACATTTTGTTACTATAAATCAGATCGCAGACCTACAGATCAATAATTTTTCAAGTTAACATTCAAATAGGTATAAATTTATCGTACTTCTGTTCAATGCGTAGAATTTTATCTCACGATCCGTACATAACAACGCGACTTGCGCGCTTTTTACAACTTATCGTGTTCCTTAGACTTTTGATTGTTAATATCGTACAAATCGATATTATTCGATTTCAGAACACCATCGATGAAACGCTATTTCATTAAAAATATTCACCAAAAGACGTTCGTTTTCAAAAAAACAAAAAAAAAAAAAATTCAAATTAAGCACCGCGCAGCCAAGATCTTGTTCGTTTATGTTTGCATAATCAGTCTCTAATTTTTCATTTTTCATTTCTTTTTAAATAAATCCATCATTTGAGTAACAAATATTTTTACAAACTGAACGCGAGTCTATTAAACATGAGCAGCTGTCACATTTGGGTGTAAGTATAACAATTATTTTACAGTTACTTTCGGCGAATTCTTTTGAATGTGTTGTTACAATTTTGCCAAAACAATAAGGGAGAAAACGTCTGTTCGAGAACAGATACGCTTGATTCACAGATATCAAAGTAAAGCTTTCACAAAGACAGTCTTGCTATGCCATCGGTACGCACATTAAGTAAACTTTTAATAAGTCGATCGAGTGTACGTCAAAGGGAACATACAAAAACGTCATCATTATGATGCAAACGTTAATCAAATTTTTATTGTTACGAATTAACATTGCCATAGTTAAAAATGTTTCCACTTCTTTGAGAACGTTTTATTCGTTCTACTTTAATAAACAAAAGTAATTTAAATTAACCGTATTACAAATAACAGATAAAATTAATAGGAAGTTTGTAAGTCATTTTTTAATCAAGCAAATTCTATAGTTGTAATAATAATATCATGATCAATTATTTCAAGAACAAGATTTTGAACAAGTTATAAACAAAAGTTTTCACACAAAAAACAATTGGTCTAAAATGAATACAGAAAGGGGACAAACTTCCTATCAAAAATCTCTAAAGACAGTGATTTTTCTGTTTCTATAAAATAAAAATTAAAACACGATTCCAACATCTAGTCAAGTACTTTGAGATAATTAAAAAGAAAAGTTCAACAACAATAATCATTTGATTTCTCATTGATCACTCAGAAAAAACGTAACATGTAAAATATTTTGCAACTACTTGATATTAATTTTGATTTCAACTTTCTGCCAAAAAACAATGATCATCTAACATTATCCATAATTTTCGGTTATCAAAAGAGCGACAGAGAGAGAAAGAGAGAGAGAGAGAGAGAGAGAGAGAGAAAGTGGAGAGAGAGAGAGAGAGAGAGAAAGAGAGACATAGAGAAAGAGAAAACAAAAATATACACAAATATAAATCCGTGAGCTAATAATTTAAAAATAATATTATTAATTAAATTACAAAATAAGATAAATCAAAATCGACCAATTCATCTGGTTTTCGAGCTGCATTATCATCTTTTTTTCATTAGCTCCATTTTAAAATTTCCACAGTGACCTCCGTTGTCTCGCAACTTGAGTCTTCGATAAACGTTTGTGTTAAACTTCGACGATTCCGTGACAAAAGTGAACTTCTTGTCTAATTAATTGAAAAACAAAAAATCAGTCGATAATTCGAACGCTACTAATACGAAATTGTGAATATATAATGTTGATATCATATATAATTTGTTTCTCTTAAATTTATATACGCATGTATATTATCCAAATGTTAAGTATTATACAGGTGAGCTCTAAGCGTAATCAGACGAAATATAAAGTATGTACTTGATCATATTACATATCGTGGACTGTTGATCCTTTACACCGTTCACACGTGTTTTTTATTAATACTTTCGATCTTTGTACACGCGCGTGTGCATAGTCCTCCGCTTAATCTCACTGATTCTTGAACTACCGATGAAAGGGTACTTCATTCAGTCAGTACAAGATTATTATTTGATTAAAAGAAAGCTTTTGTTAACGTTGGCCAGGTAATAGTTCTTGCATCTTTCAAGCTACAGGAGAGTCATGCACAATTATCAAAAGGGACGTTTGGGCGAGGTCTCGGGGGAGGCGCAAATAAAGAACAGCTGTAAACTGAAGGTCACAGCGCGTCGCGATGATACACCCAGTTTTTTTGCGTGTGTGTAAATCTATGCGACAGCCACTGTTGCTCTAGCAACTGGTACCTTCCCGGGCTTAAATACAATGGTTTTCCACGTCTGAAATATAAAACTCTTGAATATCAATTCTGCACTGAAATATTGTAACATTGAATGATTTTGGTGATTTCTTACTTGAGATCTCTATCTTCTTCCGCAAAGTCATCAAGGAACAACGATCCCCATAAACACGCTCGCCTTCCACATACTATTATTATGTAAGTTGATGTTACTTCTAAGAAAATTCCAGTCCCACCGCCACATTCAATCGAGTGCTACAATTTTAAACAAAATCATTAAATAATTTCAATTCATCAGTTAACTTTGCATTTATTTAAAACAAACTGTTTTTTTAATTGCATCTAGATTTTTTCTTACCCGAACAGTCTCACAGACGTTAGATTGTTTGCAACAGCTTTGTTTAAGACATACTATCGTGCCACACAACAAGCATATACTGATATCCTTCGGAACAGATTTGCATTCAGAGCACTGTCTCTTGTGATAGTACTGCAATAAAAAATGAAACAATTATTTTTCATTGAATGCGAACAGTTTATTTGATCTCTTACGCACAACTTGTTTGAAAAGACACATTTCCAAACATCCTGGAGCATACCGTAAATATTTTCTCATACTCCCTCGGCAGACCGAGAAGTTTCGGCATCTGCCAAGCAACGTGGTGCGATCTGGTGAGGGCCCGTGCATCCTCAGGGCTCTTTTCAATAAACACGGCCAACTGTACGAACCAAGACATCGGCACGACCATGTAATCCTCCTCGCTGATCCAGGGCGTTGCTTTCGTTACGTCAAACAGGTCCGAGATGCTCCAACTTTTTGACGCGTGTTGCCATTGACAAGTGATGTCTAAGTACATTGCAAGATTTTCAAACTCCAGTTCTGGATTGTCGATCTGGGGCAACTCTTGTTCGTATAGATGATACCTCATCAGCGAGGAGATACGCAAGAATGGTAGGCACAACACTTTTGCCTAATCAAAAAGTACATTCAATGAATCAAAATTAATTTCATAAATGATAATTAATGATAATAAGATTTATTGTTGGACCACCATACCCTTTCCTGTAAAACGTCAATGAGTTCCCAATTGGATTTCTGTCCGGACGTTGACTCTTCGTCTTTTTCGTAAAGCTGTGTGCTTTCAAAGAAATCAATAACTGTGTTCAAAGCTGTGAGAAACGGTCTCGAGGAAACCTTAGCGCGGACGGGCGATGCTGCTAGCTGCTTGATGCTTTCTCTTTCACTCGGCGTTAACTCACAGCTCACTTGCAGTAACACTTGGTAGTATAATAAATTATATAGTACTTTGACGACTGTAGAAAAATAAACTGCAAGAAAGAAAAAAACATTCTTTAGTTAGTTTTTTTACTTTGTTATACATATGTCTTTTTTCGATGCGTCAGTTGTGAATAACATACTTCGATCCAAGTGCAAAGGAAGAAGCAAGATAAACTGAATAAGCAGACAGGTCGGATCAATGAGAAGCAAAGGAACGTCTTTCGAAAGCAGCGTTACTGCTCGATTGGATGTGTTCTCCACTGGCACGTCGGTTAACTGTTGCCAAACGTTGTGCGTCGACCAAGATGCCAATACTTTTGAATGTACTGCCAGCACGTGTAGCAGAGCAACTAGAATGATTGAACCAAATTATAAGATCAGTCTTAAGTTACAATTTTGAAAGATGTTTCAGTTTATTCGGTCGATTTATCTTACCCATGCAATCGCGTTTTGGTATCAGCTGTGTCGAGTGAGGAGCACAGAGAGAATTTCCTCGCTGTACAAGCTCAATTTCGAAATTCGTCCGTGCGACCGACGTGACGAAAAGGAAGAAGCTTTGGTGACTAGGCATGAATTTTGATGGTGAACAGCAACCCATTATGTCCTCCATGGCTTTTCCCATCGCAACGGATAAGTTTGACACCTGCAAGTCATGAAAATGAGAATGAAATCTAAATTTTGATTAATAACAAAAAAAAGTTTGCTCTAATTCAGATGCTCGATTGAATATTCTTAAACACGATAACATTGATGCAATTTTTCAAAATACCATTCAAATGAATAAATGAGTAACTCTTCGTTTATGATTCACAGTCTCATTGCGAGCATACAGTTTTCCAAACAAGTTTTGATGGGTGAGAAAAATGATGAGAAACTTTTTCGATACGTTTGATGATTGAACTGACAACATTAAAAGCAATGATTCAATAACACGTGGCTTCTACTAATTGCTGGCTTTAGTACTCACCGTCTACACAAAGATAATTTTACAAAAGAAAAGAAAATCATTCTTAGTATTTCGTTTTTTAGTTTGTATTTTATAATTGTCATACGGGTTATTTTGTACGAAAAGTTAATTGAATTTAGTTCAAAATACAAGTTCATACATTTGTGTCTTGGCAAATTTCAAAATCACCCATAAAATTGATCAAAACTTTTGCTATTTTAATGTTAGTTCTTCATATAGAAATTTTTGATTTATGATTATTTTTGTATAATAATTACACGTAAGCTTACCGGATATTTTTCCATTTCTTTGAGAAAAACGTTTAGTTCCATAATAAGCCTTGCCATTGACGTTTGTTTGGCTTTGACCATCGCAGATCGGTCACCCATTTTCGGCGACAGAGGCAACACAGAATTCGCCGTTTGTCGACAGAGCGGACACAAGTATTCGCCTGTTTCGATGGCTAAACTTTGTTGTCTTTGCTGGCTCCTCAGCGACTGTAGATACGACTTAAGACAGTCAAGGTGTAAATGATGACCGCAAGTTTGCACGTGAATTCCACCTTCCCATCCAGTGTTAACCGTTAATAACCAGGCATTCTAAAAAATATTATTTTCATTCAATTACGACCTACCCACTTTAATGAAAAATATTTCAGTTTGTTCCAATTGAACTTACATTATCAAAATGTGTATTAAATCTATTGGTCCTGGAGTTAAAATTCGAAAGTCGTGTTCCCTGTTTGGGAACCGAGGGATCGGAATCTGAAGTGGGTAACATCAGACGTTCGCTTTCTTTTCTTTGATGAGCTAATACACTAGTTGGCTGCAAAAAAAAACAGTAAATCTTTAGCAAAACTTGGCATCTCTTTTTTATAATCATCTCCAGTTTTGTTACATCAATTTGACATATTAAAAATTACTCATTCGACTTACCTGCAGAAGAACAATCAGTCCCATTGGTTTGTCTTCTGTGCTTGGAGTCGTTTGATTGCAAATAACACAGTCGTATTCTTTTTTACTAACTAAAGTTGCTGGTCCCTCTCCTTGTTCCCAGTCCATGCCTGAAACTCCTGCCTCGTCTGAACAAAAGAATTACAATTCGTATTAGTAAACAAGATATTTGCATTTTTTATTTCCCCGAATAAGAAATAAACTATTACCGGTCTCCATAGCTTTCTCCATAAACTGTCTCTGTTTGTTGGCAAACTCCTGCATGAGTTTCTGCTGCCTTTCCTTTGCCCTTCTTCTTTTCTCTTCCTTCTCTTGTAATTCTTTCTCCCTCTGTTCATCCTCGTAGTTCTTCATTTTGGGCCACAAAGTGTTCCTCGTTTCCAGCACCGAGTCGCGACACATCGGATCCATCTTGGCAATTTTGTTCAGCAACTGACCGATGAAAAATGGACCGTCACCGATTCGCGATTCTGCCGCGGTAGTTTGCCCGCCAGTGCTGCTGCCACTTTCATCGTTATTTTCGCTGCTTCCAGCGTCTGTTTCCATTTTGCACGACTCGTTTTGTTTCGGTTCCGGATTGTAACTGTCAGGAACTCCTGACAACTGGGAATGAAGCTTCAGTAACAACGAGATAATGCTTTCGTCTATCCGTACAGATTGCGGCTGACAGGATGTGCTCTGAAAAAATGAACAGATAAAAAAAAAAGTGTTTAAAAATGAAATTAAACTTTTTTTTTATTTTTATTCTTTTGGACGTATTTTTAAAGATTCTTCAAACCTGCGGTCCACGAGATCTATAATGTTTAAACGGAGCGAAGTCAGTGGTCAAATCAGACGAACTGGACTGATTAAAGTTTACATTCGCTGCTACGATCTCATTTCCAGCAATCACAGCTGGCCTTTGTGGTGTTGGTGGCAAAGCTGGTCTACTCGACGCTGATCTGCTGGATGCTGATGATTCGACGGCCAACTCGACAGCTGATCTTGCTGCACCTGTAAAAATCATACGAAAACGTTTTTCAATACAGAAATCATTGCAACATTACATTTTTAATTTAATATTGTAAATTATTCATTCATTTGATGAAACATCTAACAATTCTTGTTTTGAATATTCTAATCTGTGAGTCACAAGAAATTAACAAGTTGAAATTTATGAGTCTCAGTAATGAGGAACCGGTATGTAATATGTAATCAGTAATTTGTAAAGTTTTCATACTGATGATTGCCGTTGGTAGAGCAGGTGGTAAACCCTGGCTGGCGGTAGAATTTAATACTCTATGCGATATTGGTGATTCGTTTTCGTTACTGCTTTGTGGAATCGCGACGACCCCATCCTCGGGCAAAATGTCCATAACATATTCGTCTAAAAGAATTGTGAACAAGTGTTTTGTGGATAAACGTACACAGAATTAATACACATCATGTTAATAAACAAAAGTCGTTAAGTCATGCAAAGTTACCACTAGTTGTTGGTATCGCAGGTACAATTGAAGTAGACACGGTGGAACTATCACCAGTTTGTTCGCCACTGAACGCCACCAGTGGTAGCGCCAAAATACTGGACTGAGGTTCTTCCGCACCGTCATCGTTCAACATTATAATCTGCGGCATCTCCCCATGTACCTCCCACTCGAGCTCTTCCACTGAAAACGAATTTGCTTAAGAAAAACAAGACATTTAGTCTGGTGTGACTCAATTGTTTGCGCTTTTTAGATTTCATGCTGTTCAAAAGTTTAAAACTGAATGAACTAGTAAACAAGAAAGAAAAATTGTTTCTGTAATTGTACTCTATAAATTGTACACGTTTTAGATTCATGTAAAAAAGTTTTACAAAAAAGAACTGTTGGTAGATCAGAAAAAATATTTACACTCACTGGATGTGACATTCGATTTTGGATCTTGGACCATCACCACTCTAGGTATGACAGTTCTAATATTAGCTGACAAGTCGTTTGTATCGAAAAAACTGGCGAGGTCCATGTCATGAATCACTCGAGGTGATTCGCTACTACCGTAATGACAGAGAGGATTATCCTGCAATAAATAACCACGGTTCAGTAATCCTATAAGTAAACCAAACCTGAGCCATTCTTTTTTACGTACAGATTTGTTTGGTATTTCAGCAGTCATAACTGCCATCTCGAGCAAATAAATCGTAAGTGCCAAGACTTGTTCGGAAACGTTGTGGCCGTAGACTGCTTTTTGTAGGATGACAAAAACCATCGCGTGGAAAACTTTCGACCTTAGTACTTTTCTAGGATCTTCGTAATCCGGAGAAACAGGTGCTGGGTGTCTGAACGGTGGCCAAGGTGTGGTTTTACATTTTCCAGTTTGTTTTACACTACAAAAAAGAATCATAATAATGACAAACATCACACTTTTGAAGAAGTGGGTCTTTTGAAGAAGAGAACACTTACTACTCTGTAAATCGGTCCATTGAAACTTGAAAATCTCGCCTATGGACTGCTCGCAGGAGGACGTGTAAAGGATCATACAGTTCATCCCATACTCGTGGTTTCGGACCGTACATCCCTTGTTGCATTATGTTACCACTTAGTTCAAGATTCGGAGCTCGATATTGAGCAACCTAAGAAGTACAGACACATTTTTTAGCACTTAAATTTTAATTTTACATTCAAGATTCATTTGAAAGATGAAACCTGATGATCAGTTTTAAATTCAAATTGTATATAAAATGGATAAGGTTCTATCTGATAATCGAATTGCTAATAATCACCTCAGCAAGGACGGATTCAAAATCTCTATTTTGAGTTGTACCACAACGTTCAGGCATCAGTTCCATCAATTGGCTGTGGGTCTTATCACTCATACACAACAAAGTAACCATCTCCAGACAGGACATCTCCGGATCAGATAAACCTGAAAAATTCGATCAATTAAATTCAACTCCTCAATCTTTTTGTAAACAAAAATTCTTTTTTAACTCAAACGAAAAAATTTTTTATTGAAAAATTAAATCGTTCTATTTTCTTACCTAAATTTGTTCTCGTGCTGACTAAAGTAGCCAGAAATGTTAAACAACTCTCCAGCATGGGTATATCGTGTTCTCCTTCCCGGTACTCGGTTTGCGGTATATGATACATAATTAAACTCATCCAGTCACGTACGTGAAACCTAAAAAATTTTAATTGCATTTTCATATCACTTTACAGTAACTCAAAACCTATTTTCACAGTTTGGCACGTACTTTTCGATGACAGTCTGAAGGAAGTCGTTTGCCGGCAATTTCGTCGCGCAAATTTGTAACAAATACAGATCAGCGTCGACCATCGAGTTACAAAAGTTACACTGGATGTAAGTCATTGCCTGGCCTTTGATTTGGAGTCCGTTGCGAACCCACAGACCATTTAGAATTTCATAAAATGCAACCTGTAAATACATTTAAAACCCATCAGTCTTTCTGTACCATCAATTCAAATTTACCACCCTTCCCATTCTACTTTTTCAATTCCACAAATTGCTATTAAAATTGCATCATTCAAGTATGCTTAGAATCACTTTTCCAGATAAATAACCATTTGAAATCGTATAAAAATTCAATTTCAAATATAATAAGTGACTGTTTCAAATCATTCAGGGAGGCAATTCTTTTCTTTTATCTCTTAACTGGCTTATCATCCTTTGAAATTTAATCTCCCCATGATTGAATTTCCCTTCAAAATGTTGTCTTTTAAAAACTGTTCCCGTCTAATCTGTCTGATCAAGTCTCTCTCATGTTGACTCAGGCAAGTAAAAGTGGTTGGCGTCGGCCAATGAGCTCGACTCTTAAGCCGTTCGGCCCAGTTAGCCGGCGCATATCTTCACGACAACGTACGACAACGCACGAAAAGTGTGGATGAATACAAAGTGAGTGTCTCTCTCGGCACCCCCAGTCGTTGGCTAACGCACACAAAGATCGTCGACCCAACGTCCCACCGAGCCGTCTGCCTCTGCGCAATGGGAGGCTCAGTTCTAAACAAACGTGGCTGGGCGAGGGACTGCCGTTGAGGTCAGTTTGTGTTCAGTCGACAATAACAAACTTTCCCAATCTCTCGGATTCAAATTAAATTAAAATAAGTAAAAAAGAAGAACAAAAGAGAAGCGAGGAATAAAGAAAGGGAGTCAAGTGAAAACGAGTGACAGAGGCGATGATGCCTCGCCTAACGGTATTGGTCCTGGGCAGCCTCCTGCTCGCCCGGAGCCAATCGCTGGAATTCATGCACGCCGAGGATGTGCTCGAGTACGCCGAGAGGAACGTTAACAAAGCGGTGGAGTCGTGGCGCCACAGCATGCCCCAGGACCTGGGCACGCCCGAGGATCGGCAGATCGTGCGCAAGCGGGCAGAGAACCAGCTACTCAGCGACATGAACGTGCTCTCCTTCAAGCTGGACGACATCGAGAGCAAGCTGAACCGCAAGATCGATTCTGTGGGTCGCATCGTCCAGCGGCTGCCCGAACGCACCAGGTTGTTCTTCCGACTGGAGGCCCTCTCGTCGTACGTCGAGTCGGTCGACCAGGCCTACTCCGAGATGCTGCGATACGTGCGCAAACTCGTCAACGCTGACGAACACGAACTCGTCACCTTCGCTGAGAAGATTATCGAGCCCAGCTCGCACTCCATCCAGAGGAACTTGTACAGCATCTACAGCGAGTTCTGCCGGGATGTTGAAAATTGTATCCTGTACTCGTTGCAAGATGCCATGAAGGTAAGGTCAAAAGGGCATCGATTTGACCCACTTTAGGTCCCGACTGTCAGCTAAAAAAAATCTCACAACAAAATTAGATCAGTTCAGGTTTCAGGTATTTTCAGACCAACGTTGGTTCCTGAATAATAGATGACTCGTTGTCTGATTTCAGCGATGTTCAATTTTGACAGACATATTCAGGTGAATTTTGGAATGATTTTTTATTTGTTGAAAGTTGATCATTTAAACACAGAGTGTCTAGAATTGAAAACAATGAAGAGTTTCGCGAAACAGAGATTGCCAACTGAGAAATCGTCAGCAACTATTATTACCGGGCATTGCATTATCATTTGTATGCAGTAACTTAGGCCAAGGTGAGCTGAAGCATGAAAGATGATTTACAAGCATCAATTTCCGAAGAGAAATTCGACGTTTGAGTAACTTGAGCCTGATTGCACGATTATCGTTATCGGATTATCTTTCCGGGAGAAGTTTTTCTTATTGAAACAAAAGCTGAGACATTTAGCACCAGTGGATGGTTGATAATGCATGTTGTGGAGTCTATTTAAAATCTTCCTCTGAAACTTGATACAAAGGGACAGAGTGTCCAGAGGCATATTTATCAATTGTCACGGTTATCTGGCTATGCAACACTTCGGACGACACAATTGAAAAGCATACAATGCCAGACAGTTTACATTGTGTGAAAATTATTAATCCATATGTGATCGGGGTTTCAATTGCACGACAAAAGACTTATTGATTCAGCTGGGTCAATTTTACAGATGAAAATAAATCAAATTAATTTTAATCGTGGATATAAATTTGTTGAATTAATTTTTCAATCTTTAATCATTCATTTCAATTTCATCTACATTTGCATAACTCTAGACTCTTATAATTTTTTTTTTACGTCATCCAGATGTTATCCAATATTTCATCTGAAATTATTTCATTCCAACTTCACATTCTGAAAAGTGATCTGATTCTGAGTAAGAGAATTTTTTTAATGAAAGAAAATTTGTTTTTTCTTCTTTTTTTTTTTATTAGACTAGAGATGTGGGTCAAAAATGAGCAACTGCTCAACTGATTATAATTGATTAGTCATATTTTTTTTTTTTTTTTTTTTTTTTTTTTTTTTTTTTTTTTTTTTTTTTTTTTTTTTTTTTTTTTTTTTTTTTTTTTTTTTTTTTTTTTTTTTTTATTTTCTTGATCTCGCCATCTGTGACTATTAATACCAAACAGAGTCTACGTGCATAAACACTCATACGAATTCAACTCGAAGTTTTTCTCAAGTAAGCAAATAACACTAAAGAAAGAGCATTACTTGCATACTTGCGACGCTTAATCAGCATTGAAACGAAATCGCAAGGCGCAATAGCGCGGTTAAAAATCTTTTCATTACAATGAATTCATAAATAATAATATTATTGTATTACAACTGTACTTAATATTATTCCTCTCCTAAAATGTATTCTGTACTGGTTTTGACAAACGAAATGAAAACTCAATTCATAGAATTCTCCCAGCGACAGAATCACCTTCCTCGCTCCAAACAAAGAGAAAAACGACCGACTATTACGTATATGGAAGATTGCGTTACAACTATCATTCGCTCATTTTATCATCTCACACATCGGCTAAAACAAACAACCAAGAGAATAAAAAAAAAGATATCAGCTAAATTATTTTTTCTTCTTTTCTCTGCATTAAGATATGTCGACAAAAAAAAAAAAACCCATTCATATTAAAACGGACATGACGTCACAACACTTGAGTATCGTTCGGTGAAAAAACCGGAATGGCCAAAGTGTATTTAGATCGTCGACTCGAGTACAGAGACCCATGGTAGGGACACACGAGTGCGATATAGAAAGAGCGACGAATTGCAAGCGAAGCGGAATTCCCTCCATTTGCGAATCGAGGGTTCCGCGACAGTCGCTTGATAACTTCGCGACGCGTCGCACGCAGTGAACAAAGGCGGCCCGGCCTCGAGAGCACTTGTTGATTGGTCAGCGAACATTCCATCACAAAAGTGGTTAACGCAAAAACACATTCTAGCGGTTTACAAAGCCGATATCCCGAAGATCTAGCGGTTTGTGCGCGCTTGGCTTCATTGTTTGCGATGAGGTGATGGCAAGTGACGGTGCAAGTGGCCGAATGTTAGTTGGCGATACGACATATGCTCGTCAATTAATGACCCGTCCTTGATCTCAGATAAGTTCTGCAAGAGCGAGTGAGAGAGAGGGGAACCTCAGCACCGGGCGCGCACGTTGATTCATGCGTTTTCAGTAGACACAAAGACAATGAGCTAGCACGGCCCAGTCGCGTTTCTCACGCTGAGAAGAAACAAGTGCTTTTGATCCTAAAAATAAGAGACATCCAAATTTCATTGAAACGAGAAAAACAAGTTGAACATTTTGAGCTTGGAAATAACGTTTAAATATAAAGTCAAGATGGTGACAAAAGTGGTCCTTCTTTTGTGCTCCTTGACGGTGGTCTCGGCGGTTGTGAAGGACCTCTCAGCGGTGGACCAACTGAGACAGGAGCTCCTGGCGATGGACGAGCTGCTCCAGTCCGACTACAAGGCTGGAGTGCAGACTTACATCCACACGATTGACAAGTACTACGAATTCGGCAGGACCGTGGACGAGCTGTTTCCGGTCAACAAGAAGATGTACTTCAACGGGCTGAACGATTTCAGTCTCTGGAAGAGAGCCAAATCTGAGATCGAGATCATCGAGAATATGTACGGACGATTTCGGCAGATGCAGAAGGACCTGATCGAGCGAGAGGGACCTCTTCAGCTCGACCAGTGGATCAAGTTCACGGGGATCGTGATGAATGACCCGATTAATTCTGTCATGCTTCGGCTCATCCATATCACTGACATGGTTGCACTTGAACGGTTGTTCTATGCTGCCTACGAGGTACCCTCAAACTTCTGAAATTAATCTGACAAAAACAATTGATCCAAGAAATGAACATAAGTTCAAACGCTGTTTGATGATTTTCTACGAAAAATGAGTCACAAGCGCTCGGGCGCCATGCAAAACAGTTTTTACGCTGACAGTCCCGCTGACAGAATCATTTTGCAGTTGAGAGAAGAAAAAAACGTGACGATTAATTTGATCCATTCACTCATTGGTTGTCTTCCTGTTTGTATGTTCCAGGAAAGTCAAACGGCGCTGTGCGACACGAAACAGTCACCGCAGCAGCTAATGTATAATCTTTATAATAGCATCGCTCTGGCTGAAATGAAAGGATACGCGATGTTGCAATTTTCATACAACATTTTGAGATTGCATAACAAGAGTGAGTTTTCAAACATGTCAAACGTCTTAATTCGAACGGTCTCAACTCCGGTTCCCTTTTAACGTTCTTACGCAACCGATTCTCCGATACGTTTCTTTCTAAATAAACAACTCCAATTAGCGAGTTAAACCGTCACGTGGGCGAGGGTCAAAACTTAATAACACTTTCTTTAATTTGTTCTTCCACAGAGAATTACACCCAGGAGATCAAGAACTCAAAGAACGACTACGCACAGATGGTGATGGAGACGTTGAAGCACGTAAAGATCGCCATGGCTTATGCCACAAAGGAGATGTGGCGGTGCGATCCGCACGATCACAAGGAAGGTTAGCGAGCAATTAACAAACGTCTAACTAAACGCTTGATTACAAGTTTGTTACTGATTGGATTGTTTCTTATCCTTGGCAGATGTTACGTTTACGGAACTCAAGGAGGTCTTCCAAGGTTACATCGTTAACGAAGTTGACCTTAACCCCTACGGAACCTGCCGGGAGAACTGTGCATTCTATACAAATACTAAAGTTGAAGGCTGTTACGCGTCCCAGTACTGCGGCAGGCAGAAGAGATGCAATGGAAAGGTCGTCAAGTGTCAGTTCATTGATTCAGATATGTGGGTCTGTCCCGCTGTGAGTATAATCTGCAAAATTAAATGATCATGAACCTGAATTAAACTCAATTATGATATGGTATAATTTTTTTTCTTTTCTAAATTGAAACGCAGCCTGCAGGATCTAAGAGGAGGTACGAGTACATCGAGTACGAAAATGGCAGACGATTTGGAAGGAAACATCTGGGTTGTTCCGGTCAGACCAAGGTGAACAGCTGGTGGCGCTGGGTGTTCTGGCACTGCAGCTACTGTTTCTGTTACTGCGACGACCACACTCCTGAATCCGACAGATACTTCAATCTCCGAAATGTCACTTCTGACATCTACCAAAACAAGTACGAAGAACTTGAGCTTGCAACTTAAAGATGATCTTTTGCAAAATTACATTGATAACAATTTTCGAATACTGTTCACAGAGTTATAGTTGGGATAAGATTCAAGAAGATCAATCATGTAGTTTTCATTCAAATCAAGGAAGGCTTTTTGCTGCCCAAGGGCGACATTGATCCCGAATCAGTGAAATGGAAATCATTGGACACCTACAGCATCACTCAGATTGGCATCAGAAATGGAGTGGATTATCACACGATCGACTGGCAGAAGAGGGCAGTGGATTTAGATGATCTTGTTCCAATGAAAGATGAACAGACCGATGAATTACTAACAGGTATTTTAAAATTCAAGAATATTGCATAATTCAGTCTTATGAATTTAACAGAAATCAGAAACGAAAATATACGTTCAATATTTTCTTCCAGGTCTTAGATTCCGAGTAGTTGGAGCCCACTTGAACTTAGAGATCAGAACCACGCCCTTCAACTTTACAACAGGAAAACTCATGCCTGACAGGAGCCAGTGGCACTCGAACGACAATACCGACAAGGATGGAAACGCCAGCACACACGTCAAAGGTCGAAGGTAAGAACCAAAAGAAGTCAGATGATAATGAAACCCAAAAGTGTGTAATTAAGAAATATTCACATATGAGATATTTGATTTGCAGAACTCAAGTTGGTTTGGAGAACCGTGACGTTCCAACACGTGAGGAGTACTCGAAATCACAGCCCAACTCGAAGTCCAACCAGTTCCTCTACTTCCAGCCGACAGATTTGGAGATGGACGTGGCCCAAAGCACGATCCCATTTTTGGACATCCAACCGGTCGAGGTGGACCCGCCGGCACCCGTCTCCGGCGCCGGGATCTTCCACAAGAGCCGAGGAAAGAGCGGCGGTTTCTTAGCCCTCAAACTCATAACTTACGACTTTGCCAAACATCTCAATGCTGACCTGCCGTTCACTCCGATGACCGTGGTTGGTCTGAGCAACGAAATCAACTCAGTCTAACAAGTTTGAACAAACTGAGAATGAGCAGCTTCTCGTGATCTAGAATTAATCTTCTTTTTTTGTAATAAAATATAAAACAAGCTAATAAGTTATTTTATTATTATTAATTCAGGAACGATCGATCAGTTCGCTGAAGGCTCGAATAGAAAGAGACCAAAAATTATGTCATAGTTTTATTCTCGCTGTTAACTTTTAGCGACTTGGTAAGCAATTTCTTGTTTGAATTCTGTGTAATTTTCATTTTTTTGTTGGTTTTTTTTTTTTTTGTATTCAGAACAAAGAGCGCCAAGCACAGGAGTAAATTAACTTTGTCATGTAAATACTGATATGTGATTCAATAAAACTTTTGTATGAAAAAAAAAAGGGAAGTGCGTCTAGGCTTTTATTTGTCCCCACGCCCCTAGATTGGCTGTAAATAACTGATAGATTGTTTGCTTATTGGAGAGAGGTATTTTAATGAGCGTGATTTGTGCCGCGTTATCAGTGAATAAAGGTTTACCAAACCAGACGAGCGAACTCTCAAGAATATCAACTTATGCTAAAGCAATATTCATAATCGTCTCATTTGAATACGCACTTTTTTTTCTTCCTCATTGATTTGAATGAAACTCAACGGTTTGCACGTACCGGGGATCGTTATTGATCGGTAGTTTGTGCGTTGCAATCAACTGTGAATTATGCATTGACACTCGTTCCTTTTCGTTTGCAATTTTTCCAGAACGCAGTGTAAAATTAAATGAGCCGCATTATGCACTGTTCTAGTAATGTATAAAAATAAAAATTTAG
Organism: Trissolcus brochymenae; assembly: GCA_030523145.1. Taxonomy (NCBI): domain Eukaryota; kingdom Metazoa; phylum Arthropoda; class Insecta; order Hymenoptera; family Scelionidae; genus Trissolcus; species Trissolcus brochymenae. Next base: position 24,628 of record JAQQRF010000473.1, read on the forward strand.
TTTCTCAAAGACTCCTTTTACACTTTTGAAGCAATGTACAGCGCGCAGGTGCGACGGTTTTGTTTGTTTTAACGCGTCTTGTTTTTTGAAATGTTACCAAAACGAGAATACGATTTTTTACTTTGATTTTCATCCTGTTTACAAGGTATTAAAAATTTGTATAGAAGAGATAAAAAAAAGGTTGCTTTAATTTATGAGTATGATTATTTATGAATTAAATGGCAATAAAGTGCAACCTTTTAGCATACTTGAATGATAATTACACTTTTTTTTTCTATCTCGTTGCGTATATTACAAAATTATTTCTTTTTCTTAGCAATTTTTGCGGCTCGACTCATGCATACGAAATTTCATGCAAATGTACTCACCTGGATCCTGAGAGGATGCATCATAAGGAGATGTAACATATCGGTTGGTGGTAATAAATCGTCCAGTTTTGCACCTTGTTGTCTTATCGCCTGACACATGAATACCGCAAAGTATCGATGAAGAGGCACATGAAAAGACACTTGTAAACTGTCGCTCTGAAAACGAAAATTATACGTTACGATTATTGAACATCCCTCAATTTTGTTAATTTATCTAAATTGCAACAAATGTTATACAAATTGATTGTAATTTTAGTTTATTATCTCATCTTCAGCAATTTGTAAGCACAAATTGAATTCTTCTTTGATAAAGTAACTTCATTTACAAATTTCCAGATAACAATAATTATATTTAAAAGATTGTAATTACCACATTAGGATCAGTAAAGTTGACAGCATCCAACCAATCTTGTAGCGCAGTGAGACAAAAGTTAAGAACTCTTTTGCTGAGAACTGCACTTTCGGGTCCATGCAAATGCGACACGAGTTGCCACATCGGGTATGAACTAGCTTCCAATTCAGCACTAAATGCTGCATAATACGTGTTGGATTCGAATTCCACGTGTTGACTCAGTTCTCTTTGGTTTACGTTCATACCTGCGAACCAAAAACAGTCATTACCCAGTTCACATGCAAAATACGTTTTCATTAACAAGAAGACCTCGTAAATTCACCTTGAAACAGCGAAAGAAACTCAAACCACATCTCTAGCAGAGTGTCGTCGCTCATGAAACGTTCTGCGACAGGCTTGTGGGACAGAACATTGTTCAAATCGGACACCAAAGGCCAATAGCAATGTTCCTTCATAACTTGTCTCCCGCAGTCGACGACGTAATGAAAATTCTTGTCGGGATCTGGAAATGGAATTCAATGCCCGTCAGATCTAGTTTGGTGAGTATAAATTCTTCCATTTTCATTAGCTTTTTTTTTTCTTTCTTTTTTGTAGTAATAAAACAAAATCATACCGTGCAAAGTATTCTGAATGAGTATTTTACTCATCATGTACTTCAAACTGATAACCATGACGTGCAGTAATTTCAGTTGGTCCACCATTCGCAATGCGAGATCTTTGTTACTGAACAACTGCAATAAACATATGTAATTAATTATTTAATAAAGATTCAATTTTATCATCATCAAGAAAAAATACATAAACAATATAAACGAGTGAATCACGGGAGAAAAATATGAATAATCGGATAAAACTTTCAGAGATATTAGCATCTTAATTGATTACACACCTGAACGCTAACGTGAACGACTCTATTGCTTAATGTATCAGGATCAGTGGAACGTTCCAGCATCATCGATATCCTACTGTAATGCAGGACGAATGCTCGTGTCAACGCTTCTTTATAATCAGGATCCGGTAGCATGTGCAACAGCAAGCACACCAACTTTTGGGGAAACTCATAAGCCACTGTCCAAAACATCAGTTCCTCCAAGAACGTGGTGTGAACCAGGTGTTCTTGTAATGAAGCACATTCTGAAATAAAAGTAAACACATGAAAAATGCTAAAAACAAAAACAGATATAAAGAAGAAAAAAATGTCTTTTGAAGAGAACAAAGTAAATATATAAAGTGCAAGAATTATACCTTTGTATTCATCTGGTGGTTCGGGATTTGGCAAGGATTTGACAGCGTCTTGATAAATTTTATTTGAATCTTGACAGTAACTGTCGTACTCGGACTTGCCGGCAAACGCCAAAGGGTCCATGAGTCCGCGGTATTTCTGTGGATTCGTTAACGCTGACGTCATAACGTTTCTCATCAGTGCGCCCATATTGTTCAGATCAAGCAACATCGTGAGGTAGGCGTCGACGTCATTGATCGCGTTCTTGTGGATCGCCACTCCGGGTTTCCTACAAAATGCAAACGAAATTTTGATTAAACTCTGTACGCTGCCACGCTTACATGACGAGTTTTATTTCAGGAACAATGCGATCAAACGATCGTTCAACTTACCCGTTTTCTCGAAGATGCTGAATTAGTCGCAGAATAATTCTTGGCATCATTGCTTCGGCGACGCACATTAAATCAGACGGGGCATCTGATTTGTTAACTGCAGCTTTTGGGCCGTGTTTATCGCAGAAACTAAAACAATCATTTTTCCATTGTTTTATTATTTTAGATGTATGTAGTTTTAATTTTCTGCTTGTTTCTAATATTTATTTTGATATATTTAATTACCCGGTCTCTTTCATAACTGATGTGTCACCGCAGTCACATGCTCCACCGGCTTGGCTCAGGAACATGTTGAAATCGTGACGATAATGGTTTCCCTTTTTGAAACATTCCGTGCAAAGTGACATGCACGGAGAGATCCCGCAGGTGCGACAACGGTAAGCGACAAAGTTCGGGGTCCAGACCAATCCGCATGTCGTGGCGTTGTCGTAGGACCTCACTGAAAAAGCGAAAAATAACGTTTAACAAAGTGAATGAAAAAGTACAAATTGAAAGAATACAATTATTTTGAAAAAGCAGTTTTTTTTAATCTTCGGAAAACATTTTGACAACTGATAAGCTTCAGAACTTTGTAACAAAGTTATCCAAGTTTGATGTACGAGTTGTGCATATGTGTGCACGTTTTAACTCTGCCAAAGACGCAAATCGCATTAAAACGATGACAAAACTCATCCGAGTGCTATATTTTCATCTTAAAAAGAAGCACTTTATTGCGTTCCAGGAGAATTGAAAATAAAAAAAAAAGTTACAATTTCATTACATGCCTCTTATTCTATGTATCGATTTCCTATGCCGGATAAAATTGAATCCTTGCTTGCATAGATTGTGTTAATAAATATAATAATAAAAAAATGTGGCGCAATGTTTTGTCCGGTGTGAAAAAAATGCAAGAATTCTAATTATTGAATTTCTATGAATTTATAGATCAATATTTATTCAATTTACAGATAATGTTGAATCAATGCGAATTGAGTTAGCGTACATTATATAAATATATATAAACGTCACATCTTTTTTCATTTCATACTTTGATTGTGATGTGCAACCAAAACGGAAGACATTTTTGTTGAAAAATGTTAATTTTTGGCGACTCTGAATGTAGAGTTTGAACGAAAATTATCTGCACTGTGTGTAGAACTAATATACAAACAAATAATTATTACATTCACTTTGGAGCAAATACAGGCATACAAAAATGCGTTACAGGCCTAAATATAGATATTACGAAAGTCTTGGGCGTTTATAAATCATATCAAAATAGAATTTTAGAGAATTTGATTTTGCCAATCGCACATACGAATTGATACATTCATTTTACAAATGTTGGCCCATTACAATTGACCGAACAAACTTTGCCATGCATGCGACAAAGAACAGCTTGATTAACGTTTTTTAACAATTTTTTTTCTTTTTAAGCGAAGATGCAAATTTGGTTTCTGAAGACAAATTACATTCACAAGTTAAACTGCTGTACGAGAATAACATTTTTCATGTTGGAGTGGAAAAAATTGTTTCATAACAATGGAAAAACATGGAATCGCTAGAGAAAAAAAAGGCGATATTGATAAAATTTAAAAGGTAGTATAAATAAAAGTTTTTCGAAGTTGATATTCATGACTAACGATTACGTAGTGGTGTGCTTATCTACATATAATTTAATGTTCAAGTCCATAGACATATTAGTCGCTACTTTACACATTGATTGGTATAGATTATATTACACTTTCGAGCTGTCAAATTTGTTGACAATTAAATTACTGTTGAAAATTAATCACGTTTTCAAAAGATACACATTCACTTAGATTAAACTACAAACAGTCAAAAATAAGTTGTTTTAAATATCTCAAACTTTCTTCTCTCTTGAACATGCGATAAGAAAGAATTGAAATAACCGATGGCTTCTCGGATAAACAAACGTCAAATTTTTCAACCGTTTGACAATTAGCCAGGATTAGCAACGAATTAAATAATTTATCAGATGTTAAAATTTCCGTGCACGATAAGCCGACTGAAAGATTGCTCCAAAACACCAAACAAGTACGAATGCAGTAATTACAACCGACCCGTCTCCCTTCACGTCACCTAAAAATATTTGACCACAATTAAACAAAAAAACCTGACAAAACAGTCTGAACATCTCATACCAACCATGTAATCAAACATTGACAAACCAAAATGATCTCAATTTGTTTATAACAAACCTCCACAAAGTAAACACTGAAAGAAAAAAAAAAAAAAACGAATAAAAAATGAACAATAAAAAAAAGCATAAAAAAAGAGTGAAAACATGAAGCAAGATGAAAAATCGAATGTGGAGCGAGGAACAAAAAGAGAATGCGAAGAGAAGAGAAGAGGAAAAAAAAGTTGAGAGAGTGTCGGGTCGTCCAAAATTAACCTAACTCTCGAAAAGGGAATGGAGGTTGGGGTGGCGCACCTGTTTTTTCGAACTCGTCGTCGGTCATACCGCCGGCCATGAGGGCCTTGATCCAGTTGATGGTCTCGAGGTCGTCGATCTCCTTGCTCGGGTCGAGGAGGATGTCAAGCAGCTCGTTGAGGCTGTCGGCCTTGTTGTTGACGCACTCGGAGTGGACGTAGGCCGCCGCGGTGACTTTGCACTTGTTGAGCAGCACCCGCGCCGACGGGCTCGACGTCGAGGCCATTGCGACCGGCGCTCAAGGTCAAGGGTCGTTGGGCTTCACTGGTGCGAGCGGCACGCGCTCATCCACGTCTTTGACAGCATCGCAAGCGACGTCACGCGACGTTGTCCAAGAGTCCGCCGGGCGTCAATACCAAGGACACCACCGAGTCGATAACCAACACCCAGCCGAGCACTGCGAGCAACACAACAACGCAACTACGCGAGCCGTCCCGACAAATTCGCCACGGTTCATTCCCTTGCTTCTTGCACTGCTGCTGCTGCTCACTGCTGCTCCGAGACCAGTACGTCGCGGGTCGTTGATTCCTCCGAGCGCTTTTTTACCCACGTAGCGCAAGCGCCCAGCCGAGACCAATCGGTTATTTGTTCAGCGCTCTTACCGACTGTGCAACACTCACAATCAACAAACTTCCTCTTCGCTCTCCATCTCTCTCATGCAGGTGTCAACAGAACAAGGTCCAGACAAGGACGAATGACACACCGTTCTCGAAATTACTAGATCAGACCAGGACAGTTCTTTTTTTTTTGTTAAGATGACCTCTTGTTTTGACCCATCCAGTACTGCCAACAATCAGGAATAATAATATAAATAAAAAATTGCCACTGTTTTTGTTGTTCTTTGTTTGTTTACGGTGACAATATTTTTAACTCGATTTCGAGGTTATTCGTTGTGTGCAACTTCAAGTTGCTTTTGATAGATGGATCCGATGCGCATGAGCATACTGTTTTCATAAAATACCCTTTCTAGTATGCAGAAATGAAATTTGAAAGTCACTGTGTTGGGTTTTGTATTATCACGTCATGAACATATTTGTAATGGTGATTTTGACTGAAGACCTGAGGACAGAATCAAGAAGTTAGATTTTGGGAATGTTACAATCCAACCGAGGGATGTCAACTAAAAGGTTGATTATGAAAATTATATCGTTATTTATTCATTTTTGTTTTTATTTACAAGGGAAAAACTAAGTTTATTTGTTGATCTGTTGAAACTACCGTCGAGCAAAATTTGAATTCATGGAAGTTTTCGAGCGCTGAATGTTGTTCAAATTCGACTTAATTCGTGATTCCAAACTGCTGGCCTTTGCTGCTTTTGCCAATTCTTTCCTGTGAAATTATAAGAAAACTTGTATTCAATCTCACCTTCATGATATAAATTGTAAAATTCTGATTCAAAAAGATTGATACTTACGTCATAAACTCTTTGCTAAACGATTTCTCTGCCTTTTCTTTCTCCTCCTCTGCCCAGTACTTGCGAACCTTTTTTGCTCTCTCTTTGTCACGAACTTCGGCGTCTCTCATCATCTCTCTCAACCTGCGTTGCTTCTCCTCGTCTGAAAGTTTCTCACGTTTCACGGGAACGTACTTCTTTTCCTCCATTTCCACTTTTTTCGTTCCCCTTTCCCTTACAGGGGAAACTTTTCTATCTTTCTCCCTATTTACTTTTGACCCATCTGCTTTCTGCAAAGTAAAAAAAAACAGTTTTTATTAGTACATTTTTAAGGTATGTCTTTTGTAAAATTCTAAAACAATGATTTTCACCATCAATCCAAAAGATCCATGTTTGAAATTCTTAATTTCTCTACTTCTCGACCTGGATCTGTTTCTTGGTTTTCTGTCTCTCCTTTCCTCAGATCTGGACCTCGATCTGGATCTCTCCCTCGACCTATTTCTCTCCTTTCTTTCCGATTTGCTAGATTCCCTTTTGTCATGCTTATCTCTCTTACGTTTTCCTTCCTCTTTTGAAACCCTCTTTTGAGGAGACGAATCTCTTTTTTTCTTCTTCCTCCTCGACTCAGATTCACTCTCAGAACTCGAACTGTCAGATTCGCTACTGCTAGAACTGCTTGAACTACTGGAGCTATTCTTTCTCTTACGCTTTTTGCTCTTCTTTTTATCTTTCTTACTTTTTTTCAATTCCTTGATCAAATCCTCGGCTCTGAACTCACCCTTGAGTTTTTTGTACTTGCTTGCCAAAACGTAGTCCAATTTTGCTTCAAGGTCCTTTTTCTTTGACTTTTTCGAACGTTTCATCGATTGTAGTTGTTCGCTCTGTAACAAAATTTGAACCAGATTAATTACAATCTCACAATTTTTTTAGCGAATCTTGTAAATTTGGATTTTATATTCGGAGTTTCATTCGAGTTTTTCACCTTTTCTTGAAGCTTTTTCAATTTGAGAGGATTTTTTAACAACTGAGTTCTGGATTCGATAACTTTTTTCTTTATGGCGTACAGTGGATCTTCTTGTAATTTTCTTGCCAAGTCTACTTGTTCTGTTCCAACGAAATTCCTTAAAGATGGCGGGATGCATTCTGAAATATTTCAATTCACTTTAATCTAAAATACTAATTGGAAATGAACTAATTGAATGGTACAAATTTATACAAATAAAAATAATATTCAAAAGAAACAATTTTGTCATCGTCTTCTTTACCATGCTCAACATGATTTTTCGGCACTCTATTAGCTTCTGTGTCTTTGGAAGCTTGTATCGAGTCCTCGAAAGCCCTATCAATTTTTTTCCCCATCAAATATTCGTCACGATTGGCATTGCTATTCGGCCCCTTGTACATCCAGTCTAATTTTTTGTTGTCTTTCTTCTCGATGACGCCATGCTGCATCGCGTGTTCTGTTATCTCCTCCCTGTCTCGCTCCATTTCAATTTCTCGTTTCAGCTCGGCGATCCTCCGCTTTTCTTCGTTGTTCTGCTGCTCTGCTTTCCATACTTTTTCTATGTTTTTTTGAGTGGATGGGTGCCATGATTTCTTCAAATTCTACAAAATTACACAAACAACATTCAGTTAAATGACATTCAATAAATTCAAACAGACTATTGAACTACAATCTTATGCATTACAATTTTTCTTTAACTGAAACTGATACAATGTCAAAACTTACCAAATCTCCACCACCCATGATTGATTTTTATATTGGATCTCGACGAATCAAAACTTGATTTATATTTGATAAAAGTCTTCTTTTTCTTACAATATCCTTTTCAAAGAGAGAACCAAAAACAGAAACTGTTTTTATTTATTATTCGTTCACAAAAACATGCACTTGTTGTCAAAAAACGCTTTCACGTGAAAAACAATAATGAACTGCTCCAATGTGCGATTGCAGCGTCACCAAGTGACATTTTGAAGAATTCAAAACTGTACGTTAGACAGAGACAAACTAACAGGTGTTAATAAAACCACTCTGTAGAACACCTTACCACTAGATCTGAAGACTTTTCAAGTTACAATGTTGTTTGAAAACAAACGAAAATTCAAATCAATTTTTACATTATCGAAAAAACTTTAACAATTTATATACAATTATTTGAGCTTGATATAAAAACGTGTTATCCATTTTAACAAAGAAAGAAACAACTAAGCAACTTATTTTTTTCTTACAAAAAATCTTTATTTACAATATTTTTTTTATTTACAAAATAATTTACATCTCGTTATTTTCCTGAGGTTCGACAACTTTCAAACAGGCATCAGCAAGTTCGACAAAAATCGGTTCCTTCATAGCAAGCTCAATAGCATTTGTTGGATTGCTGCTACTCAAAACTGTCTGAACAATATTTTTGACATGAGGATTTTTCAAACAGTTTTTGACATCATCACTGTATCGAAGTTGTTCTAATTTCATTTTAGGGACCGTGTCTTCGGTTGGAAAGTCATATTCCTTTTTGCCCTGGTCGTTATCTACCTTCTGTTCCACCGGTTTTTGTGGACTGCATGGAACTGATTTGTGTACCTTATAACAATCCACTGAACAGCTGTAGAAACAAACAAATTTCAATGAGCTTCAAATCTTTGATATTTTTAATTTAATATGATACTTTTTTTCAATCTTCAATTTTCTATTATCAGTTGAAATTACTTAATTACTTACTATGGAGATCTGCAGATAGGACATTTATAAATTCCCTCCTTTTGGCAAGCGCAACGATTTATCTCTTTCTGTGTCATTTTTCATCGAGTTTTCAAACTGCCTTATAAAATTAACGAACTGTTAAGTCGATAATTATTTATGCCGTTTAATTAAGAGTTTTTGCTCTGAAACAAGTAATACATAACCTCGTATCGCACACGTCCTTCATGCTCTTAAAACTCTCAAAAGTCACCACAAGATACTTGGACTCTGAACCGTAAACGTTAAACTTAGTCAGTAAGAAATTCAAAACTTAAAAATCTTGAAATAAAATATCTCATTTTTTTTATTGAATCATTTTGATAATAAGGTCAATTTAAGCAAATTTGGAAACTTTTATTATTTATTATTAATTGTTAGATTCGTGACAAATTAATTTGCATCAAGTAATTTTGGTACAAAATTAAATTTCAGATATTTTAAGATAATGACAAATAAAAAAACAAGAACCATTTTATGAATCGGAATACAAAATTGTGGTATTGAATCATGGTTGACTTTTTCGAGTCTCCAGTCGATGTATCACCACTGAAGTTGAATCATTCCTAAATGAAGTATGTAACGCTTTACTTATCATCAACGAGAAGAAAAAAAAATGAGAAAACGGAAAAGTATGTGGATCTTGATGAATGCCTTATTATAGTTAGGAACTTGGAAAATGTTAATCGACAATTCAACATAATGAAAAGCCGACGTCATAATAGTTCAATTATTTCGCCAAACAAAAAAGACGTTGAAATAAAATTGACAAACATTATTTTATCTTGAATGTTTCTTTTCTTTTTTTTTTTTTTTTTTTTTTTTAATTTTTTGTTCTTGCAAAAGCCACAAAGCAAAACTCTTGGAACCACGAGATTGGCTCGGAAAATAATAACCGTTGACATTATAATATTTGGTATGCTGGAAAATATGGTATGTATGTTAAAAAATGTGCCGTAAATAAACCGCACGGAGCGTGCAGTGCTAAAAAGTAGTATGACTGGAAGGCACGCACCTCGTTAGTTATCGAGTGACGTAAGCCAGGTGGCATGAATGAGTCGTTACCGAGCGACGGGATCCGCCTTCATTCCTACGTGCAATGTCCTCTCTTTTCTCCCACTTTTTTTGCCTTGTCAATCTTCCTTTTCCAGCATTTCAATTCAGAGCCTCGCTTTGCAAATCAGCGTGTAACTCAAACGCAATCACCATCATCACAAGATTTCCCAAAAATTACTTCCAACTCGGCGACCAGAAACACGCCACGCTCTCGTGAGATATAGGAATTGGGATTCTTGCATGACTAACACCCGTAAGAACTTGATTTCTCGATCCGGGGAAATCCTTGTTTCGCCATTAGTCTTAGTCTTTCAATAAAAAAAAAAGACAACAACCAATAAATAAATTTATAACAAAAAGAACAAATGACAAAATTGGTACCGGAAGTGTGCGACACCAGGTTGAAAGTCAAAGAAATGACAATGGCATTTTGATGCGAAAGTTTTGATTGTTTAGCAATTCTCTAATTTTATATCTTGCTATTCACAAACGTTCTTGATTGTTCATTATGAGAGTGATTTTTTAATGAGCGTTAATTAATCGCGGAGAGTCGGGCAACGCACTTAACAGTAGCGAATCAAAAGCCCATAAAGTTAATGGAAGAGAGAAGAGCTTGGTGTGTAATTTCATTTATGAACATTGGGCACGCTCGTTCCAATAAAATTGCTTATGTATCCGGACACAGTGAAATCTCAGGTAATGTTACACGTATCCGCATAACCGTTTCTAAAACGCCGCCATTTATTGTTAGCTCTTAATTGAAAAAAAAAAAAAAAAAAAAAAAAACACTCACGACACTCGCGCCAGGTTTATGCCAGATTGAGAAGTTGATTGCAAAGCTGCTTGGGAGTTTCATTTTCCGGGATGCTGGAGAAAAGCAAGTCCGGCTGCAAATCACGTCTGGAAAATGATATGGAGAACTAAAAACAATGTTCTACTTTGACGAAGAATCAAAAAGTGTGCTTAACATGCGTTGGCAGAATATTCGCCCGCCGGCAGTCTTTAAGCCAAGGTCATTGATTCCTTCAAGAGTTCCGTCTTGGTTTCTGGGCCAGGTTAACCGTCATTACCGCTATACCCGATTACCTGCACTTCGCATGCCAAGAGTTCCAACACAGTTGAAATATTTCTAGTACTAGGTTACCAAGTTAAATATGCGAATTACATTATGCAGTTTTTTTCCTCAATTATCCCTCAATGAAATATTAAATATCTACAAAACACGATTACAAAAATAATAAACCTCTTAAAATGATGAATAAATTCGAAATAAATATCGATTAGATACCACAATTGAACACTAGTTTTTAATTTTGTTTATTACAAATTAAAAAGTTTAACTTTTGATTTAGTAAAATTACAATTTTGGCTTAATCATAGGTTTGATCCTATAAAAGTTTTCAAAACAACAGAACAACATTTATTTCATCTTCAAATTTTAATATCGAAATGACATCATTTTATTAAATAATCTAACAGTATTTCATGCAGTACGTGTGACCTTGAAAGGTCGCTCTTACCAGATAGTCGGTCGTACCATCGCCAACTACTCCGGTACAATTTCTCTAATACCGAATTAAATTTTATTAGAGAGAAAGTAAGGTACAGATTTTATCAATAGACTCTCGAGATAATTTGAAAATAATTCGATCCCATCGTATTTTCCTTGCGATAAAAATGAACGATTGAACAAACATTTGCATGCTGAAATATATTTTGAAAACAAAAAACATCCAACCTCAAGGAAACCCGCCGCGATTGCTTTTTGCCACGAAATTGTAAAAAAGAAAATTCCTCGCTCAATATTGACGATAATCTCCAGCGAAAAAAATGTTACATTATTCAAGAATGACTTTAATGAATTATTTTGTAAACCAGGACAATGTGCCAATGCCGCACGACCAATATGGCATTTGTAAACTCAAATTGTCTTCCGAACAATTTATATACGTCTTACCATACAATAAAAAACCGTGAATTTATACAATGACGTCATGTTTGAGTTGGAAACAAAAAAAAAACAATTCAGCCAATTAATTTATTTAAAGATCAATTAACATATCCGTGTTCGTACAGGAATTGACACTTTCTCATTTCGATTCGAAGACATTTCCCTTTTTGTCATTCATGAAACTTCACCCGGATCTACTTTGCATTCATTTGCACAGTATTTGAAGAATGAAAAAGAAAAAAAAACAATAAAAAAAAAACAACAAGAAACAATGAATAAAAACTTTGTAAAACAATTTGACATAGAAAAATGAAACAGAAATAAAAGCAAGATGGGAGGGAAAAAATTGTAAATTTTGGTTTGAGGCTGATGGAAAGAGATATTGCAAGACAGATAGTAATCTGACAACTGGAAGAGGCATTAAAACTAAGTACATAAAATGCATATAAAATACAAAAACGAGGCCTGCAATAAATAACGAGGCAAATACTGACAAAATGATGGCGGATTGCTTAAGCGAGGCAATAAATGGTTAACAAAGGAAGTCAGGATTATATACATCTGAGTGAAGTTTTTCGTACAGTGACATCAGCCGATGACGATTCAAAGAACAAGAAAAAAAAGGGATGGACTTGTTCATCGGGATGACGAAAGTTCAAGTAGGTGGAAAAACGATGCGAGATTCTCGATCGCGAGAGAAACCGTGAGTTCGACATCGTGCTAACTCGTTTATGACACCATTCTTGAATGACGTCACCCGGTTGAATGCCGCTAACGTCAACAAACGTCTCGCGACGGCAAACTTGCTGTCCATGAACAAGAATGGCTCCACGCGCGATAATCGCAAACTTTGCAGCATCGCGGCCCTGCCATTCATCGCGTGAAATTCATATTCGATCGTTCCTTTCAGTCAACGTTCAAGAGAGAGAGAGAGAAAGAGAGAGAGAGAGAGAGAGAGAGAGAGAGAGAGAGAGAGAGAGAGAGAGAGAGAGAGAGAGAGAGAGAGAGAGAGCAAGAAAATCCAATATGACATCCAAAAGAGAGAAAGAGGCTTGAGAAAACAAAGAATGTCAACTTTCAGATTCATCAAAGTTGATATCCAATCGGTCAAATAAATCTATTGAAAAGATTTCTCTTCAATTTTTTTATCAGCAGACACTTTTGTCAAACAGATTTTCACGTAGCAAGATTTTTTAACGTGCAGTATGAAACAAAGTTTTATTTCTTCTTAAACAAAATTGTTGTCGCTGATTTTTGATTGTTTGTATTTTTGAAATTTAAGAAAATTGGAATGAAAAAGAAATATGTTTTTAGAAACATGAATATGGAACAGCTATTCATCGGAGAAATGTCCGCAGCGAGAACACGTCAACGGAATATAGATATGCCGTGAATGCAAGGATTTCAGAAAGTGTGGAATCCGCGAGAGCGGTTTCACAGTTCCAACAGAGTCGCTCTATCGGCTTGTCATCTGCCTTATAACCACCTGCTATCAATGAACAATACATTGGCACTGCTAAAATAGAAATATAACTGCTTTGAGTTTCCACGAAAGGAGTTAATTACACGACTGTGACCCACAAGATTATTTGCTCTTTTTTGGTAACCCTTTATTAGCCTAGGAGAAAAGTTGTGAATTGTTTCATTGAATCAATCAATTTTATCGAAGAAAATTGATTGAATTGTATTTTTCTTTTGAATGTACAAGACCACACACGTAGTCGGGAACAAACAAAAAAAAAAGTACAGAATAAGAAACGCGAATTAGCAAGTTAATCTATATCTGAAACCGCTTTATTATACAATGTTTGATTACGGTTTTAGTGTAGAGTTGTCCGGAGTCGCTTTATCTTGCAATGAAAACCATTTCTGCAATGTTCAACAGAATTATCATCTCCCTGGCCACAAAAAAGAAAAAAATATCCAAGCAAATCGTTATTGGCATTTAGAAACGAATATAAAATTCCTCAAAAATGTTACTGTTCTTAAACGAAATGAAAGAACAGGATAAAATTCAAGATTCGACATTTGTTTGTTCAAATCAGATGAAATTTTCATAAAAGGAAAGAAATTTAAATAACAATTATTTTGCAACAATCGTCTTCTACATTCAAAATTGAGAGTCAAAAATAGAGACTCGAGTTAAAAATCCTTATGATTCTCATTAAAATTCCCCGACAAAAAGATTACACAATTAGGTGCATTACAGGACAATTTGACGTCAAGCGAATCGAGAGCTCGAAGATCGAAAGGCCGATGAAACGCAGCAGAGTAGGAGAAGCAGTCGGCACTCGCATTTCAAATTGCACTTCCAAGCAGTTTCTTCGAGTCTTCCGAGTAAAGAGGACCGTGATGATCCCACGCCCAATCCCGCAGTGCCGGCTAGATAACAAATAAAATCACAAGCGTAAGCATCCGCAGCGGTACAGGAAGAAGAGGAAACACAAAAATAAGAGTCAGGCGCGTGTTGCGCGGACGTGTGCAGTGCTTGACAGTGACCCACTTGGTACCGCTGGTTTCGCAGTGACGATTTTTTTTTATCTTCCGCAAACTCAACAAAATTCAAAACAAGTTCAACTAATAAAAATTGATGGTAAATCGCGAAAGAGTATTTTTCAAGCATAAATTGTGTGTAAATGGACAAATTTAGATAACAAAAATAACAAGTTGATTTACCAAGTGTGAAGGTAATTGGAATTATACAAAATGTAAGATGAAAAGTTGATTTTAAAATTCATTGACACATAAAACTATTATTTGTTAAAACTAAACACTGAGTCAGCGTAACAAATGACTCACTTGAAAAATTTGCCATCCCACGAACTCTGTGTCAGAGACGGTGGTCAAAAATGTACATTGCGGAATATAAGAGGCGATTAATTTTGCGGGGATACAAAGTGCGGCCAACAATAATAAAAGAGCCGAAAAAATTTTGCAAAGATGCGCGCATGCGAGGACGAAGGACACGCGCCGATGGCGAGATAAAAGCCACGTGAGTGAGCAGTGACAAAGCGAGTTCATCGACAGAAATACACTTGGCTTGGAAGAGAGAAAAAAAAACATCTTAGCATTATTTATCGGAGAAGTAACCTGTTCGAGTTCGGAGGATTCAATCTTTGACTGAGAACGATCAAAATTTCCAACCGCGACGAAAAACACTTGAGATGCGGATTTTTGTTTTATCCAGTTAAGAGATATTATTCATCATTAGGATCACGTAATGTTTCTTATTGAAACTCTTTTTTTTTTTTGTTTCTCGATGATGACAAAGCCTTTTTTCGTAACTCCGTTTCAAGTGCAGATTTCATAAGTTCGTATCTGATGCGATTCCATGTATGATCATTATATTTTGAGGCGAACAAAAAAATCATGATCGTGAAACGTTCATTTTATCAGCGACTTTTCATTTTTCAATTAAAACATCATATATGATTTTTTAAATCATCTTAAACCGCTGCGCCGAGTCGTAAAATGTAAATTATTTATTGAACGTTCAAGAAATAGCAATATTCAAATGAATATTAAACGCCCATTATTACAACATTCTGTACAATCACGATGGGAAAAATTGATTTTCTTTCATTTTCGAAACAGATTTCGAATTAGAACCAAATTTTATGAACTAAAAAAAAATTCATAACTCAACATAACGACTTCATTTTGATCTCGTATAAAATTAATTATGAAAATAAAATATAATTGCGCATAGTCACTTGACCATATCTCTCTACGGAGAGCAGTACGGTTGGAAAACAAATTTAAAATGCTGATAATCGTGTGTGGTTTTCATCCCAGATTGTTAGGCAAGGATCAAAGCCGAGGTGGAATCAATATTAATATTATACGGCGATTACCTAATTAATAACGCATTTGTTGTGGAATGAAATTACTTTAATTTACCGCGTGCGTTAATTTGCGCGAGTGTTTCTTACTCGGGCTATAATTAAAGGTGCTTAACAATGCACGTTCACAAGTTAAAGGGAACGATATTAAGTCGAAAATGAATAAACCTAGTTTTACTGGTTAATTCTGTTCATTCAAGTTTTACGATTAATTCAGAACAACATTTTTCATTTTGGTTTTAAAAGTTTATGGCAAGTTTAAAAGAAAGACAACTTTGACCTTTCGCGATTCTGCATCTTGTTGAGACAATTTTTTTTTCATCTTTTTGTTTTATATATACGAATGGTTGTTTTTTGGTATAGGAAATTTAAAAATATAAATTTCTGTGTATCAACTTAGGAGTCGTACAAGCTGATTCTGTAATCACAAATTTAATTGTGGAGTTGCGCAAATACCCTCGGGTCAATTATCAGGCACCGTTCTTTTTTTATCTTTGTGTTGCTGTTCGAAATATGAAATAGTGGCATCTCATGACGTTGCTAGTTTTGAACATTGGATAATCGGACAACCGAGCAGTATATTTAAGGCGGTCAAATTTTTTTTACAACAAAAATCTGAAAAAGAGACAAAAAAGAAGGTTGAAAAATAATGATGAGAAATTAAAAGTGAGGTTTTTGAGATTATAAATTTAGCGTCTGATTGTTATAGGTTCTACTCTGGCAAATATGGAGCAACGGGATGTTTATGAATGAAAAGTATATGGAAGTGAGTTACGCATCCGGATGAAGTTTTCATCGGCCGTTTCTAATAACGCTGGTCGGTGGGACTTTCGTCCGTTTGAAGAACTCTCTGATTCATCAAACTACAAACAACTGTTCATAGATCAGACGAAAACAAAATTCGATCATCTCTTTATTTTATCCTGATTTCTTTTTTATTCTGCACATCTAACTTTTTTCATTCAACAATTTTAGATTCACACAAACTTCGATTCCATTAAAACTTTCTAAAAACCGTCAAAATAAGAGGTAAACTGTTTCTTTCTCTCTCATGGTATTCTATTTACAAAATTTGTTCGAAAAATAGATAGTTAACAAAAATTCATCCTCTCCTTGTCATCCAGATTTTAATTATTATGCATTTTAAAATTTAATCATTCAAGTAACTTCTCACGAAGTTACCAATAATTGGGAGGTAAGAGTCCTGGTGGTGGTGGAACAACGTTAGTTGAGGCACATTTTTCAAGAAATTCTTCCAGGCGAGTCACAGGGCCACCGGCTTCGTTCACCAAACTCTTCAACTTGGGGAAAAAGTTGCTTCGCAAGGCGTGCAAAAGTTTGGCGAATTGCCGTGGGTAAGAACACTGTAGTGAGCTTCCAGTGACTTCGAGCATGTCCAGGACCAAAGTCGATATCAACTCTGCTGTGTCAATTCTAGGCTCTAAAAATAAATGAGATTTTTATTATAAAAAAAAAAACAGATAATTTTTTTATTTCAAAATTTGAATTTTACATTAAAAAATTTTTCAGAATTTTTATTTTCAGATTTTCCTTGTTTACCTATATTCATTGTTGCAGCCAACCATTTCCAGGCATTTCCTATTCCGTGTGGATGTGATTTGGTAACGCCTTGCCTTGGCCGCGATACGATTACTGACGCATAAAGTCGAAGTGTTCCGGAATGTTTTTTCAGATTTCTGTAATCTTTTGTGTCGACACTCGAGGTGTCCTCAAGTTGTGGCAACCATACTGGGACGGTGTACGGACAAGCCGTTCTGAAATGAACGAGGAGCATCTCGCCAAAATCAGGAAACTCATTCCAGATGGCGACAGCGAAAGATGCCAGACTGAAGGCCATCTCCGGCTTACTGGAAACTAGTGTTTCACCTTGGCTCTAAAACAGATGTATAAATAAAGATTTTTATCAAGACATTCAAACAGATTGTTATAAAGTTCAAGTTATAAAAAACGTACCACTATCTTTTTGGCTAACATATAAATACAAAAGGAGAAACCCTGCGGGTGCATGTCCACTTTGGGATTCGATTTACCGGTCAGAAAATTGACCACTCGGTTATACTTGTCAGTAAGATGTTCCCGGCTGATGGCATTTATCGCATTGACAGGTGTAATGACAGCTTTTTGACACTCAAAGCGGAATTTTTTCAACGATTTGTTGTATAAAATGTCATTATGCGACCTTTGAAACTGTTGTAAGAATGTCTGGCATTGAATGTACAGCTGCCACAAGTCTGGGTGAACGAAAGCTTGAAGGTCATCTGAAAAGATGAAGTAATTCCCATTAAGGATTTTACTTTGAAAAATGAATCATAAAAGTATAGTCAGGTTTTAATGATTTTCAAACCTTGTGGCGTGGTTTCTTGAGTTATTTGAACAGTATTTTCTGGTGCTGCATGTTGTTCTGTTGGTGGTGGAACTGTTTCAACGGGAACTTCTTTGGAGCTGTCAATTCGATCAGCTGTCGGTTGTAATTGTAATTGAACATTCGGCTGATGCGATGCTTGTAATTTTAATTCAGCCTGTTTGTACTCATCTTCTCGCCGAGAAAGTTCTGCATTGAAGTCCCGATCAATTCGATCTAAAAAAGTAATCTTCTATTAAAAAATTTTTCAATTATTTCTTTCCAAATTTTTTCTTCATTCATCATTACCAGTTTCTACTTTGTACATCTGTATAACTTCATCTAAACTTCTCAAAATGCTCTCAGCTATTTCCACATCTTCGTTTGTTATAATCCCACTCTAAAAGCAATACAATTAATTATTATTATAATAACTAATTAAAAAAAGAAAGAATTTTGTACTATTGAAAAATTACCTGAGTTTTTTCCTTGATCATTTCCATCTGCAGGCCTAAATCTTTGAGCCTCTGAGAATGAGGTGATAGTGCCAGAATCGCCGTATGTCTGTCTTTACAAGAGACGAAAAGCGAATTGATGTTTTCACATTTCAATTCAAACGAAGCTGGACAAGACTGAATCTTTTTCAAAAGCTCTTCCTGTTTCGCATACTCAGCCTGTTCATTTTCCAGCTTCTCGATCGCCTCCTGTATTCTTTGCTTTTGCAATTGCTGCTCGCGCTTTCGACGAATCTCATTTTGTTTTATCTTCTCATTCATCATATCCTCTTCGGCTTTCAAACGTCTACTCTTAACCTGTTCCTCTTCTAGTCGTTTTTGTGCTAAAATTGTTCTCATGATGGCCTTTTGATAGATCAAATTTTTACTGAAATTTTCCATCTCTTCTTTCCTCTGTTCAATTTCTTTCTAAAATATTAACGTCATTCATTATTCGTTTAACTTCAAACTCAACTCAAATTGAATATAAAAAATAAATCTTACCATAACATCTTCTTTACGAAGCAATTCATTTTCTAGT
This sequence comes from Trissolcus brochymenae, assembly GCA_030523145.1. Taxonomy (NCBI): domain Eukaryota; kingdom Metazoa; phylum Arthropoda; class Insecta; order Hymenoptera; family Scelionidae; genus Trissolcus; species Trissolcus brochymenae. Next base: position 43,772 of record JAQQRF010000473.1, read on the forward strand.
AACAATTTCTTCTTCGAAAACACAATCTGAGTTTTTGCAGAATTCTCATCGGACGAAATTAAGACATTTTTTGTATCTTCTTTTTTGGGCTCATCATTGTCCGGAGTCATTTTCTTCAATTCATTTAAAATATCATTATCGCATAAAATGGAGTTGTGCAACGTAGGAGTTTGTGTTTTCGTTGTTTTAGAACATTTTTTTCTCAATATCTCAAGTCCTTTTTCAATTGCGGATGTTTTTAGACATTCAAAGTCTGTGTTTATTACGGAGTTGCTTCTATGTGAATTCGAGTTGTATAATTGATCTGCCAAAGTAGTCTGAGTACTACGAAAAATCTGTAAATGACATTTAAAAGACATCATTCAAGTTTACAAATTTTACTCGTTTCATAAAAAATTAAGATATAAACAACTGAAAGACTTTTACCATTTTCGTATTCGCTGGGGACAATTTTAAACCTTTCTTTTCAGCTGCTGCTTTCAGCCACTCGTTATCAGATGACACATTCTGGATGTGAGACGTGCTCAAGCTTACACCACTCGAATTTCTTTCATTCATCTGAAAATCAAAACAAAAACGTTGACATTTGATAAACTGACATTTGAAATAACATTTAACTGGTTGTATTCAACACTGACACTTACAGAATGTTCATCTTTTGCAATAGAAATCGACTGATTTGATTCGTCAAAGTCATCGTGGGCAACAAACCGTGGCATCTTGTTGCAATTAATAAAAATTATTTATTTAAAATAACAATTTTAACTCCGACAATTCTCGCACATTCGACATCAATTGTCGTATTTTTGAACAAAAATAGCACACATTGAACACTGTGGACTGTATTTGTTATTGTTTCATCATTTTAAGGTTATGTTTCTCCGCATTTAGTACAATTTTATGACGCACGCACCAACATACAGCTGCACGAGAGGGAAATTTGAATTGTGCAAGAAAATTAAAAGAAAAAGGAGCAAACAAATTAAAAGTAAAAAAATGGCAAATGAAGTGAATTTGTTATCTAAAAGTTTATCAGTAAATTACAAAATTGTTCATCATCAAAAACTAATGTTATTGAGAAAAAAAATAAATAAATAAATAATCAATAAGAAAAAATGAACCTAAACTGTACATGACAATTAATTTCAGCGGTTTAACTGCAATTTTTGGTTGAAAATTATCACTTTGTAAAAATGATTGTGTTTTAGATATTTCAACGATGACTCAGGCGTGCGCAGAATTTAAGCACACAGTAGTCGCAAAATATAACCTAACTGAACTGACACTTTTTATCAACATCACGTCGTACACAGTGTTTGTCGTGTTTTTTTGTTTTTATCTCACTTTGATGTATTGAATATAATCGTTTCAAGAGACTATTTCATTTTTTTATTTCACAGTTCTATTAATAGCCATTCATTGATCAACAAAATGCAATGATGTTCGAGAATAATTTCATTATCGCGTTTCAACAGCCGGTTTGTGAAATTGTCAAAAATGTTTTCTAGTCATGTAAATTACTGATTTTTAGTTAAACAAAATTTTATAATAAAGAACTTTCGAAAAGATGTCAAGTATAAGTTTTGTGAGAAGTTTCACAACCAATACATTGAACAGGAGGAGAGTTGTTATTACCGGCATCGGTGTTGTTAGTCCACTTGGAGTCGGCACGCAAAATGCTTGGAAGGCTCTTCTTCAGAGCAAAAGTGGAGTTGTGAAACTCACCGATCCGCTTTACAATAAATTACCATGCCAGATTGGTAAGAAATATAACTTAAAACTTGTTGTAAAAGTGTACAAATGAAGGTAATACATTTTCAAGTTCAGTAATTGAACAATTTAAAATTTTTAGGAGCTCTGGTACCAAAGGGAACAAAACCTCACGAGTTGGATCTGACGAGTAAATTTAGCAAGAGTGAATTGAAGACAATGTGTCCAGCAACAGCCTACGCTCTGATAGCAGCAGAAGAAGCCCTAACCGATGCTAATTGGAGGCCAACAGATGAAAGCGACAAAAGAGACACTGGAGTTGCTGTAGGCACAGGCATGGTTGATCTGATCGACATCTGTTCGATGCAAGAAGCTCTGAACAAGAGTTACAACAAAGTCAGTCCTTTCTTCATCCCAAGGATTTTGCCAAACATGTCTGCTGGACAGATTAGTATCAAGTTTGGTTTTCGTGGTCCTAACCATTCGGTCTCCACTGCGTGTGCAACTGGAGCTCATGCTATAGGTATGCCATAGGTGCATTATTCTAATGTCTTTTAACATTTAATTCCATTAATATATATTTGAGAGCTCAAATATTTCAATATTCTGTTTGAATCTTTTTTTTAGGCGACGCATTTCGTTTTATCAGAGGAGGAGAAACGAGCGTGATGATCTGCGGAGGAACAGAAGCTTGCATAAGTCCTTTGGCAATAGCAGCGTTTTGTAGAATCCGTGCTCTCAGCACCAACAGAAACGAATTCCCTGTGGAAGCTTCTCGTCCGTTCGACAAAGATCGGGACGGTTTTATTATGGGCGAAGGTTCAGCGATCATGGTCCTGGAGGAACTGAACCACGCTCTCCAGAGGGACGCAAAAATTTACGCAGAAATCCTTGGGTATGGTTTGTCTGGCGATGCGACTCATCTAACTGCACCCAGCGAGGATGGTACTGGAGCAATTCTGTCGATGGACAGGGCACTGAAAGATGCGGGTGTTGACGCCAACGATGTTACTCTTGTCAATGCACATGCAACCTCGACTCCTTTAGGGGACGCGATCGAGTTGAAAGCTATCGAGTCTCTGTTTGGTGAGCACAGTAAGAATGTCACTGTGACCAGCACCAAAGGTGCTCACGGACATCTACTTGGAGCTGCGGGGAATTTGGAAACTGCCTTTACCGCGCTGACGCTCAAGGAGGCGGTTATTCCCCCGACAATCAATCTGCACGAACTGGACACAAAGACGAGTTTAAAGTTCGTTCCTCACGTCAAGCAAAGTTGGAACAGTTCCGGGAGAAGAATTGCTCTGAAAAATGCGTTTGGATTTGGAGGCACTAATGCTTCTCTATGCCTGGCAGAATTTGAACAGTGACAAATAAATGAAATACGAATTACATTTCAACAAAGACTGAGCTTTAACGTAAAATGTTTAAGAGAAAGTTAAAAAAAGTGTTTTTTAAGAATAATTTTTTAAAGCAAGAGAATGTATAAGAGTTGGAAATCATCATTTTTTAAGATGAGAATTGTTAATTGTTATATGTACTGTTAATAAACTAAATTTACATATTTTATTTCGGAAAAATGTGGAAAAAATTTTGGTTTTCTTCTCTCTTTAAAAAATCATTAATTGCTTTCCAGCTATTGATTTACGAGGGGACATTTACATTTTCAATAATTAAGTTTCATCCAATCGATGTTATCCGGCTGTTTAACGACTGAAAACTTATTTCCCCGAAATGTATTGGCTGTTAGTTTTCCTGTATGCTAATCAATCGAACATGAATCGAGTGAAGTGACTCTCTTGTCGCCTCATTAAAGACTATGGCGTCAAAGTGAGATGAGTGTGCAAAAAAATTAATTATTTCCCTCCAGTTTGGCTCGCGCGACTCAAACATAAAAACGTCCTCTACTAGATAACGTGTTAGTCCTTTATATGACTTAATTGCACGCGATTATTCGAAGAGAGATTTTTCAATTTCCACGATAAGAATAATGGTTTCCATTCAAAGTTTAAAAGCTTGCTCCATGGTATGTACTTTTATTCGGCCATCAATTTTGTTCGTTGAATACATTTTTGATTTACTAATATTTTTATTCTTCATTATCTATATTGGATTTTCTAAGAACTAATTTTAAACAATGAAATTGTCTTGATTCACAAGAGAAATTCTTTTCTTTTTGGATGAAAAAATATTATAACCAAAGAAATATCAATAAATCTAAACGAAAAACAATTACTTATTTTCAATAGCATGAAAAAAAATGCAGTTTATATATATAGTATAAAGTTGTAGTTTTCAAAAGTTATTCTTAACAGATTATTAAATAACAATTTTTTGAAAAGTTCCGAATGATTCGTTACTTATAGATGACTGAAATTTGGCTCACACTATCGTTAACGTCCACCTCGTCGGATGCAGAAATAACCGACATGCTATCCACATTTTTATTTCTGAAACGAACAGTTTGTTCCACCCAATTTGGAATCCTGTAAACATAACAAATTATTATTCATAGTACTCTTGAAAACTGCGATTCAATTTGACTTAAGTTACTTGCTGAATTTTTTCATTTCGCCCTGGTATGCAGGTGCACTCTTTATGTCAGAAATTACCATAACATTTGCAATGCAGAATTGAATTTGAAAATCTTTGAACTAGTTTTTTTGATGCTGAATAAATTTTATATGACGTTTTCAAACGTTTGTGTGATATCATGGGTATACCTAACGTCCAAAGTTTTGTCTTTGCAGCTGGCTTGAAGATCTGTATCGTCTTTTACAATTAAAAATGATGGGCTATCATTTTTTATATCCCAATTTTCATCATTTTCTCCAACCAATAGATTGACGTTTGTTTCGTAAGGAATATTTGAAATCTCAGCTACACCTAACAAAATAATGAACAAAATAAATAGCCATGTCAAATAAATACTGTTTTCTTTTACTTTCTTTGAATTTTGAATATTTATATGAATTGCCTTAGTTATGTTTAGTAAACTTCTCAAAAGTATGTAAACGTAAATGTTTGACATTTTTGCGGTATTATTATGTTGATTAGGAAATGAAACAAAATTGAACTTACTTTTTATCAAACTTTTTTCCGGACAATTCAGAATATGATCCTGCATCTTTACTTTAGACATACGATGAGTTGCATTGTAAGGACAGATGGACAAAAATCCTGCAGGATATTGCTGTAAAAAGAAAAATCAAAAAAAAAAAGATAAGCAATAAAAAATGTTCATATATATTAAACTTTTACAAATTAAAAAAAAAAGTTGATACATTTTCAATAATTTTACTTACTTTTTCACATTTGACTAAATGTTTCTGCAAACGCGAAGTAGTAATCAGATGTGATTTATTGTAAGGACAAACCACAACTTTATCAGAATGATAATGATGATCCATTTTTGATTTATTCAAATATACTTTTTGAAAGCTTGTCTCGTTTTTGTATAACTTCCAATAACTTTTTTGACTCGAAAGTTAAAGATTACACTGAACGATTAGCGCGTGTACTCAAATCTGAGGAATAAGAAAATCAGAATGAAAAATTAGTGCCATCTGCGAGAATCTTAAGAAAGTTGAATTTTCAACCATTTTAATAGTTAATGTTCATTTTAATTTTGTTCAGTTATTTATGCATTTGAGAAATAAATGAAATTATAAAAAAGTTAATTAAAATTTAACTGAGCATATTTGATTATTTTATTGACTTTATATACATTGTATATAAAGTCGTTCCAAAATATATTTTGTATTTTGGATTAAATAAAATTAAATATAAAAAAAAAAAACAGATCATACAAGGTATATTGAAAGATTAACGAAAAAATCAATGCATTTTTCAATCAATTAAATAAGTATTGTCAAAAAATAGATTCCCGAAATATACAAAAAAATAATGAAGCACGCTTTAAAGTCATTTTTGAAGCAAATATAAAGTAAAAAATAGGGAAAAAATGTATTTCTTAATTCAAAACAATAAGTGAACAAAGTAATGAACAAATTGTAATAGTGAAGAGAGGAGTTTTCCTTCACCCCTTTTAGGCGCGTTTGCGCAATCACGATTGCGCATGCGCGGTCGTCTGCAAGTGCGTGTGCGCGTGGGGCATGAAGCTGACAGCGAGTTCTTGTGTTGAGCACACGCACGCAATCGTTTCGAAAATTCGATCGCATTGAAATCGAGGTTGGTCACGCGAGTCATCTCCCGTTTGTCATATTTGGCACCTCTCCATGTCTTGACGGCAGTCCGCTTTAACCTTTCAACCTTTTCTGTTACAGCTCGCACGTCAGAATCTTCTCCACGGCAGTTGTCAGTTTATCAGTGCAACAAAAGGTGAGTTGATTTTTCACCTTTCTTGTGTCATATTTAATAATGACATATTGAACTTAATTGCCTGCTGCAGGTAAACAGGTTCTTCGGAATTCAGTCGCTCAGTTACTCTCGCTTTCTCCATTCGAGGTTTCGATTCCTTTTTAAATACTTTTAATCTCAATTTTATTTCATTTAAATTAACATTCGTTGCTTTTTTAATCATTTGGGTTGTTGACTTTATTATTATTATTGTGTAATATTTATAGATTAGAATTGAGTAGTAAATTTTAGACTGAAGGTAATTACAGTTAAATTGTATATCTTTGTTACATGTTTTTTAATATATGTCCTTACACGTGCCAATTAAAGAAATCGCTTCAAAAATATTAAAATATATTAGACATATCAGTTTTTTTTAATTTGAATATTATCAATAAAATTTTGTTTGATTTTAAATTCAAATAAGTATTGAAAAATTATATAAATCAATTTCATTCTTGGAAATACGAGTCGTATTCACGATTCGTTTATATAAACTTCACTGAAAGATCAATTTTGTATCACCTTTTATCATGCAAATCAGTTTGCGATGCATCGAGTTCTTCAGATGCAACAGTTATGTTAATCTATTTGCTTTCTTTTTCTGGGTTTTCTTTTTTTAAAAAAAGAAAACCCATTAAAAATTAATTAAAAAAATTCTTACAAAAATATTTGTAAATACAGAACAACATGTTAAACAAATATTCCGTTTAATGTACTTTTTAAAAGTTTCAATTCGATAACTTTGTTGTTTATTTTTCTTGTTTCAGGAAAAAACATGCCTTGTCCATTTTTAACTCGCCTCTCTACCAACTACGTTCGCAACTATGGTTCGTCGGTGATGAGTTACTGGCAGCATTGCCCGGTTATGTCACGTCTCTCGAGCACCCTCGCTGACGGAAATGAAAGTGCAATTCCCGAATCGATCCGCAAGCAATGCCCATTCCTTTCGAAAGAACAAGATACCATGAAAGATGCCGTCAAAGAGGCCAGTTCGGCCATCGAGGAGGATATCATCAACTTGGACTCGACTCCTGTCAACAAAAATACTTTCCCTTATGAAGACTTCTTCCATAATCAAATCATGAAGAAGAAGAAAGATCATTCTTATAGGTACATAAAGACTGCTTGATCATTCTTGATCTAAAATAAAAATTAATCAAGTTTTTTTTTTTTATTAGTGAAAAGACAAGATTAATACTATTAGAAGTACGAAGTTTGTCTAGTTTTCAAAATGAAACGTTTATAACAGAACAGAAGAAAACTTTAAACCATTTTACTTATGATTCTAAAACACAACTTGCATTACAGAATTTTTAAAAAGGTGAATCGCCTAGCCGAGGAGTTTCCAACAGCGTTGGAGTATTCCATGGGTGAAAAGCCAATAACCGTGTGGTGTTCAAACGATTATTTGGGCATGTCTCGTCACCCGAACGTGATTGCGTCTGTGCGCGAGGCCTTGGAAAAGTTTGGATCTGGAGCGGGTGGCACTCGGAACATCTCTGGCAATTCGATGGGCCACATCCTGCTGGAGAAACGACTGGCGGAGCTCCACCAGAAGGAGGCCGGATTGCTCTTCACCTCCTGTTTCGTCGCGAACGATTCCACTCTGTGCACACTAGCGAAAATACTGCCAGGTTGTCACATCTTCTCGGATGCGGGCAACCACGCCTCGATGATCCAGGGAATCCGGAACAGCGGCGTGCCGAAACACATTTTCCGTCACAACGACGTGCAACACCTCGAGGAGCTGCTATCCAAGGTTGACAAGAACGTGCCTAAGATCGTTGCTTTTGAAACTGTGCATTCCATGACCGGGGACATCTGTCCCTTGGAGGAGATGTGTGACATTGCCAAAAAACACGGAGCCATCACTTTCGTCGACGAGGTTCACGCTGTTGGACTTTATGGATACCATGGAGCTGGCGTTGGAGAGAGGGATTATGTTTTGCATAAGATGGATATTATCTCAGGTAAAGAAAACCCTGTAAAAACAGATTAAAAAGTTCTTTACAAAAAAAATAAGGAAAAAATGCAATTTAAAAGTAAGATAAAAAAAATCGTTGTTTTATTTATGAAGTTGAAATGATACATAACGAATTGTATTTTAATTAACAGGAACTTTGGGGAAAGCGTTTGGCAACGTCGGCGGGTACATTGTTGGAACGTCAAATCTCGTCGATATGATTAGAAGTTACGCAGCTGGCTTTATCTTTACCACGTCATTGCCTCCGACTGTATTGTACGGCGCATTAGCAGCTGTTAATGTTTTAGCTTCTGACGAGGGTCGTGCGTTGCGGGCAATGCACCAAAAGAATGTCGCCTACGTCAAGTCGAACCTTATGAACGCTGGTCTTCCTGTTGAACCGACACCTTCACATATCATACCCATCAAGGTCGCTATTTCGTCACAGATATTTACATAAGACTTATAACTTATTATTATATTTAAAACAAACGTTTATTATTATGATTGGTTTAGTTATCTGTTAAAGTTAAACAGTCTGTTAAACAAAATAAAATATCGAATGTTTATTTCTAGATCGGCGATCCTGTGCTGAGCAGTCAGATAGCGGATACTTTGATGTTCGAAAAGGGCCATTATGTTCAGGCAATTAATTATCCGACGGTACCGAAAGGCGAGGAGAAATTGAGACTGGCACCGACGCCTAAACATTCGAAGGAGATGATGGACAAGTTTGTCGAGGACACGGTCGACGTATTCCAGAGACTCAACATTCCGCGCGTCGTTCTGGTTCATTGACGAATATGCCGTTTATAATAATTATGTTGAAACGTTCACGACAAGCAAGATTTTAAGTAATAGAATTTGCATGTTAGACTCAATGTTGCAACTGAACGTGAGCAAAAAAAAAAGGGGGGATTATTGTTGATGAGTGTGGAAATTTTAATCTTGCTGTTCATTGACGTCTGACGTTGGAAAGTTACATATATTATTCTGTCACGCGACCGTTTCAGTACACAATTTTTGCAAGTTTGCAAAACTCAAATCTTAATCTTGCGCAATGTTGCATCATTTTGAATAATTTAAAACTGATATTCAAAATTACTTTAAATCGAAATGAGATTTTTCTTGAAAATAATTTTCTGATTTTTGTAGAATCACTTTTTATATAATTTTGAAATGTTTTAATCGGAGTTATTAATGGACAATTTTAATTTCGAACTCCAATCGTGTTTAAAAAAAATTGCTCGTCAATTTCATTCAAGTTTTATATTGAATTTTACCAATCACCCAGGCCTACACAGAACTATCGGATAAGTTTTAAACTATATACAATCATATTTATTCATAAAAAAGAAAAGAAGAAAAACAAATTCTATCTGCTGTTGATGGAAGGGAGAAAATTTATTGTTGTGAATTTACGGATGTGTATTTATCTTCAAATAAAAAAGAAGGGCTTATCTTTATATTGTCAGCTTGCTTTTATTTATTTTCATTCGATCGTCGCTATGTTCGGCCCGGTTTCTACTCTTTTGTCTCGAATGCAGGGTGATCGGGGTCTCAGATTGTCGCAGGATAGGGAAACGGTCTTGCAGGTTCTTTGGGTGTGTTGCTTTTTCTTTTTCAATATCCACGATATCCCCGGACACTTGGCGATCTCACTACGAAGAGGACTGCTGCTATATCCGTACAACAGAGGGTTCAATGCCGCATTTTGGATGACCAGAAACCTGCTTATGTACCTAAAAAGATAACAAAATTTTAGTAAAAAAAGTAAAAAATAAACAAAAAAGTATAAAACATTAAAATTCACCAGAGCAAATAGATGGACTTTGCCTGTCCAGGCTTAGGTTCTTGCTGTAACATCGCAGTTCTCAGTAGTACAAGGATAGTGAATGGAACACGGCACACAATAAAAGATAACAAAATAAGAGTCAAAATTTTTGCAACCCTCTTCTTGTGTCGCATTATTATCGGATGTTTTTGCTTGAGAGCCTCGAGTTCGTGATAATGCAACTGAAAATAAAACCGAGTTTATTTGAAAAATTGTAATATATTTTTTTTGGTTGGAGTATTTTTAAAGTTTTTAAATTGAACTGATGATTTACTTTGATAAGTATGGCAGTGTAACAGATGGCCATAATGGCAAGCGGCAGCCATACACTGATGCCAACGAAAATATTCCAGTACGTATAAATCAGCACAAAGTCTTCTGTGCAAAACGTTTCCAGATAATTGCTCCACTGTCTCTCATGGTACTGACGAAAATAAGCCAACGGTCCAGCAACTAATATGCCAACGAGCCAAGTCACCATGAACGCATAACCAGTTTTTCTGAAACAAATAACTCATTTATTATTCAAAAATATAAAATGATAAATAAAACTGTTAAATTAATAAAGAAATAAAAACCTTTCCTTACTTGGCAGGTAATTTTCCAGCACAATTCAGGACAATAGAAACAAATTGATCGTAACTGATGAAACTCAAACTGAAAACTGCAACCATCGTGAGCGCGTGAACCAAAAACCCGTCCATCCTGCAGCCGAATTCTCCAAGGACGAAATTTTGAAACAGGTCCCTGCACAACAACAGCCAAGGACAAATCGTGCAGATGCACAGATCCGCAATCGCCATGTTCATGATCAAAAAATTGGTGGTGGAGTGTAATGATTTCGTACGTACTATGACGGTGATGAGACTGATGTTGGCTGGCACGCCAATTATGAAACCAGGAGCTATCAGGGCAACCTTGAGAGAGGTGTCCCAGCTTGGTCGAATCACCCAGATTTCCGCGATGTAATCGTATTCTGTATTGTTATGATACGTCACCATTTTGTTCTATAATGAAAAATATAAATTTCACTCAAAAATTTTGTATGAGAAGATAAAAAAATAAAATTTTCTCTCTAATACGCTCTAGTACGGTATTTTGATTAATACTGAGCTTGTTTAGGTCGATGTCTTATCGTTGCAAGGAGCATTTGGTGCATTAGCATCAATGATACACCTAATCTCGTGTTTGTACTTCACTCGAGTTCATTAAAAGTGTACATAATGAAAATACAAACATCCATTTGACTCTGCTGGATATTATTGTCCCGCAATTAGATTGGTTCATTGCCATCCGAAGGATCATTTGTTTTACCTACTTTTACAGAGTGATAAAATAACGCTTCCTGCGTCATAAAATCAACTTGTATAAAAAAAATTGCCTAGGATATGATAAGATCAATTGTTTATTAAAAAATTAATCATTGGAGTTCTGAAAAAAAAAGAATTGATTTTACAAAAGGTTAAAAGTATTAACAAACCAAAATTATAACAGTATATTTACTTGAACTTATAAATAATAATTTACACTTAACTGCGTTTTCGATGATTTTTGTTTTTATGAACACACTTTTCATGTAAACACGGAAACACTGTTTTGATGTGAAAGAAAAAGAAAAAGATTTTTCTTTCAAAACAATGCAATAACACGCACGTTTCATCAAAAAAAAAACAAAAACACTGTTTTAAATGAAAGAAAATGAAAATATTTGTCTTTCAAAACATTAAAATGAAATGAAACATTTTGAAAAATATTTTAAAATGAATATTTTAGTTTCCATAAAGAAACTAAAATAATAATTGATAATTTAATTGAAATTATAAATAACAATTTGTACTTAACTGCGTTTTCGATGATTTTTGTTTTTATGAACACACTTTTCATGTAAACACGGAAACACTGTTTTGATGTGAAAGAAAAAGATTTTTCTTTCAAAACAATGCAATAACACGCACGTTTCATCAAAAAAAAAAAACAAAAACACTGTTTTAGATGAATGAAAAAGGAAATATTTATCTTTCAAAACATTAAAATGAAATGAAACATTTTGAAAAATATTTTAAAATGAATATTTTAGTTTCCATAAAGAAACTAAAATAATAATTGATAATTCAATTGAAATTATAAATAATAATTTGTACTTAACTGCGTTTTCGATGATTTTTTTTTTGTATGAACACACTTTTCATGTAAACACAGAAACACTATTATTAGATGAAAGAAAAAGAAAAAGATTTTTCTTTCAAAACAATAAAATAACACGCCCTTTTCATCTAAAAACAAAAATACTGTTTTAGATGAAAGAAAAAGAAAATATTTTTCTTTCAAAATAATGAAATGAAACTTAACATTTTGATAGTCCATCATTAGATGCTGTAAACAAAAAACAAATCAAAATCAGTGTCGATCAAAGAATAGTTAATTTTTCAACAAGGGAGGCAGGCGAGAAAATTTGCCCGAGAGCCAAATGTTGACCCGAGGGCGAAGTCCGAGAGCTAAATTTTGCTCGAAAACCAAATTTCTCGCCGACCTTCCATGTTTGAAACATAATTTTTCATACCCCGTGGGCGAGAAAAGCCATTTCTCGAAACTCCTTAGGGAGAGAAAAGGCACTTCTTGCCCGCTGGTACGAAAAAAATATTTTTAACGGCATTATATGAACACAAAAGTATTTCATGGAGTCTAAATAAGTGCACTCACCTTGTAGTTTTTGCTTTGTTTTGTCATACTTACTTCCAAATTTTTCACTTTTTCACTTCACTCTTGCGTATACTATATCGTTCGAATATATTGATGCTTCTTACAAGAAAAAAATTTTTCAATTTCAATGCTTCAATTTGCAAAAAGAATTTGGAAAATTTTTTTTTCCTGACGAATCAGCAATATGTTCGAGACATTTGTGATTGCCAAAATTACTCACTCGGTTTTTTACTCCCACGGCGCAGATCGGCGTCACTTACCGTAATAAAATGATTCCCCCGTTGCGATCTGTTTTTTTTTTATTTTTTTTTTTTTTGTAGCCCAAGCCTCAATTGTCCACGACAGCATCACACGCAGCATCAAAAACCAGCAACAATCTGCCTTCGCTGACTTCGATTGATGTCGGCAACATTATTGGCACTCACTTCACATAACTTCACTTTTTAATTCGAAATAACACCCTATTCACTATTAAACCACTCACTCACTAATTAATTAACAAATTAACCATTACATCAAAACAAAACATCAAAACCAGCAACAAATTTCCCTACCCTGTCTCTGAGAGATGCAACATTATCAGCTCTCAGATCACATAACCCCATATTTTGACTCGAAAAAACCATCCAAATCGACAATTATACCATTCACATCACCTCACACTCACTAATTAATTAAAAAATCACCTTTTTTTATCAACAGTGATCAATAGAAAAAAGATTTCGCGATGATCTGGGGATTCGTAGAACAAAAACGCTAACCGCCAAATCACGTGACTGTGCGCGGCGACCGTTCGCGCATCTCTGCCTGTGCGTGTCGACTGTTCGCGCATCTCTGCCTGTGCGCGCTGACCGTTCGCGCATCACTGCCTGTGCGCGTCGACCGTTCGCGCATTTCTAACTGCGCGCGCAGACGCCCGGGCAGCTTCGTCGTATCGCTTGGTACCGTTCGGTGAATTTCGCGCCAAACGTTGAGATTGCGACTTGGAATATATCTCTGTTGTAAATTCACGTAATTTTAGGGTTGTGATTTTTCGATTCTGGAATTTTTGAAGTCTAACATCGTTTATTTTTTATCATGGTATTAACTTAAACAATGACGATTCGCCGTCACTAAAAAGTAGCAGTTGGCGGACGAATTGAGTATGATGGCCAAGATGGCGCCACTGGTCGGGCATTACAGTTCGTTCGTGTATTCGCGTTTGTTTGAAGTCGTCGTATCATTAGTTTGTCAAGTGGATTTAATAAATCATTCGATGTTTTTTATCGTTTATATTATTTATTCTTCATTTATTGTAACGTGTGAAGTGATTTTAATCAAACAATGTGACGCTGACAAGATGGCTACCATTGTTAATAATAAAGCTGAGATTTTTTTAGCAAAAACCGTCAAGAAAAAACCAGAAATACATCGAAAGGTAAGACATCAAACTAAACTTTATTGAATTGATTGAAACGATTCGTTCATCAAAAATGATAAAAAATTAAACAATTGAAAAATTAATTTAAAATTTTCCGTGTACAATTTTTCAATTTGCAACATTATATGTTGCAAATTTCAAGTGTAACCGAGTGTTGATTTTTTTATATTTTTGATTTTAAATTAAATATAAAATCTAATCTTTTTAGATATTTTCTTTTTCTTCTCTTTTTTCTTCCGTTTTTGTCAATCAACCGTTTTTTTGTATAATCAACCGTTGTCGTACTGATTATAATAAATTTATATCTACATACATTGTCTTTTTTCCCATGAATTGAAAAGAAATAAATTAATTAATTTTGACTGTCCCATTGTGCGATTGCAATGACAATCACCAGATTCATTAAGAATTTCGAATGGCTAAAAAAAATTGTGTCGTCAATTACGATTATTTGGTTGCCAGCGTAAATGAAATATCGCTAAGTCTGGCAACCCTGATAGGAACTAAATTTTAACTAAAATGAACCTCCTCCCCTCTTTTTTCTATACTTGCGTCCACGTGATACGGTTAAAGAGCACTAACCTAATCTTGAAAATAAACAAGTTACAAAGTGACTGAGTGACTCCAGTTTTTAATATTGCACGAAACAGATCACAGTAATTGTGTTCATGTTATCTGCCGAAATGGAGAATAAAAATCAAGAAACCGGCGTGAATGATCTGCAAATCCGTTTAGTAACCAAGCAGGACCAGTAAGTTTGTTGCACTATTGAATTGAGGTTATGTTGATAAATTACTGCATGAAATCATTAAAATAATATAATGAATACTTCCATAAATTACTGATTTTAATATAAAATTTTTTATGTCGCTCAAAAATACCATAATCTACTGTTCTATCTCATTTTAAGCTATTCAACAAATAGATTCATGTGTCTGCTTACAGGTATGCAGTTCCTACCAATCCTATGTATGTATCTGCATCCATCTCAATTGCAGAACTGAATAATTTGATTAATGCATTATTGAAGGGTACGTAAGCTAATTTGAAACCATCGATACCATTTTTTGAAGAATTTCTATAACATGTTAAGTAATAAATTTAAAATAAAAAATTTCCACAGATTCGAATAGTGAGCACAAAACAGTGGAATTTGATATTTTGGTGGCATCAGAGTTTTTACGAGTACCTCTTATTCAACATGTTGGTGAAAAGGGGCTCTCACTTGAAGATGTCATTGAAGTAGAATATTTAGAACAGTATCCTCCACCGGAACCACAAGACTGTCTTCTACATGACGATTGGGTATCAGCAGTTGCAGTTTGTGACAAATGGTAAAAATTGACTACAAAGTAATATCAAATATAGTGTTTGAATAAAGTATGTGAACACCTTTTTATACATGAAATTACATTGTTTTAGGATATTAACTGGGTGTTACGATAATACTCTTCATATTTACACAACCCAAGGGAAACATCATCTTACTATTCCTGGACACGTGGAACCAATCAAAGCTGTAATGTGGATTTCTATGGAAGAAGAAAATGCAACTTTCGTTAGGTGATTATTATTTAGATTTTTTGAATTCATAGTTTTAATAATCAATGATTTCATTTTGTTAGATATACAAAATTTGATATTTTTTAAAGCGCTTCCCAGGATCAGACAGCCATTATATGGAATTGGAATATTCCTAATAATTCCATTGAGAGCATCTACGTATGCAAAGGACATGAAAGAAGTTTGGAAGCAGTTGGCATAAATCATGATAAATCATTAATGGTTACTGGATCGTGGGATACAATGTTGAAAATATGGTCAACTTGTAAGTTGTTGAACATTCAAGGGAAAACTAATCTAAACTACGTTTCTCATAACTCTATTTATGGGGAACGAAACACGTTTTTATGCCCCCATATTATTTAACCCTTTTAAAAACTGATATACTATTTAATTTTTTTAGCAATAAGTGATGATGAAAATGAAGACGGCTCATCCAAGTCAAAAAGACCCAGAAAAGATGCAGATAAAATTAGGGTAAAGTAGAATTAAACTCTTTCAGTTTCATTTATAGACATTGTGTTTCTAATTGATGTATAATCTTTTATTAATATAGGTTCCTAAACGTACAATGAAAGGCCACAAAGAAGCTATCAGCGGAGTCGTCTGGACTGATAAATATGAAGTAGCCACGTCTTCCTGGGATCATACCTTGAAACTTTGGGATACAGAATTAGGCGGCATAAAGCATGAAATTCGAGGAAATAAAAGCTTCTTTGACGTTGATTATTCTCCCCTCAGTAAATCATTAATTACTGCATCTGCAGATTGGCATGTTAGGCTGTATGATCCTAGATCAAACGGTAATATAATTATGTTGTCATGAAATATTGATATATTACTCACAGAAATAAATACTGTTCAATTGGTTTGTTATATCTAGATGGAGCTATTGTAAAAGCAACATATTCTTCGCACAGACAGTGGGTTAAATGTGTAAGGTGGTCAAAAACGAATGAACACTTATTTTTATCTGGTGCTTATGATAACATTCTCAAACTGTGGGATACACGAACGTTAGTATATGCTACCAATATTTGGTTGAAACAAAATTACATTTTTATTTAATAGTTTTCATGTTTTCAGGACAAAGGCATCTTTATATGACCTTACAGGACATGACGACAAAGTACTGTGTTGCGACTGGTCAAATCCAAAATATATGGTATCTGGAGGTGCTGACAATACAGTTAGGACGTTCAAATCAAAGTTTTATAACTTTTGATCATAACTTTTTAATTGTTCACAGTTTAATCAGCTTCGTGCAACTTTATTTGTCATATGTTAAATGTGTAGATTTTTATTTGTAAAAATATAAATTTATATCAATTTCTACACTTGACTTGTTTTTTGTTTATTTCTACCTTTTCCATATTTTATTATTTTTGCATAGATATGATTTCAAAGAATGAAGGATAAAAAATAAGAATTGTATTTTCTTTTTTTAAGGGGGTTGCTCCAGCCTGGTGATATCTTTTAAACTAATTTCGTTTGTGAGCCAACATTAAAACATTTTTTATAAGAATGAAGAAGAAACATTTTCCTTTGATGTTAAAAGAAGTAAGAAAAAACAAAAATACATTAAAATGAACCGTATTAAATTGATCGAAACGATTTTTTAAACATAAATAAGCCAAATGAAAACCTATTATTTTTATATTGTTACTTTTAAAAATAATATAAAATCTAATCTTTTCAATTTTATTATGTATTAAAATTTGATTGGGAAATTAGAAAAGGGAATAGATAGATATAAGTGAAAACATGTTGGTAATAACTAAAGGAAGCTTTTTGAGAGTTAAGGAAAAAATATTTACTATAGTTTTATATTTATGATGAAAAGATTTTGTTACAACAATTTTATAATTAATAACAATGTTATTATTCGTCAAAAAATTGATTGCATTACGTTCTGGTATATTCATCAACAAAATCGATGCACATATTATTTGGTAACAAATAAATAAATGGATCATTTGGTATATTAAAAAAAACTAGACCTGGACAATCTTTGCAACAAATCTAAAAGAGCCATCAAACATTTATTTGCACACCCCCATGAACAAGCCCATGGAAATGGTCCTGAAGATTGACCCGAGCCTAGATTTCTATTTATTTATTTGTAACAGCATTTAAAAAATCAATGCAGTATACTAAGAAAAATATTAATGACATGCGAAAGTATTTAATTATTAATTAATTTGTACACAAATTTATTGTTATAAAATTTGGATAGACAAATGATAGGGTTCAATAGAATGTTATGATTATAATTTTTAAAAAATTAAATTTATCAATATATAGGACCATAATCTTTAACGAACCACTTGACTTCACATACTTTTATTTATTATTAATTTAAACATTAGATCGAACAGATTATTATGATAATCAATTTTATTAAATAAAATACACGCATTCGTCGTTCAACTTGAAGAGAAGAACTCTTATTATGCTTATGATAATGGCATCAGTATGAACTAGCAATGATGTACATACTCATGAAATACACTTTCTGTACAATGACCTATAACCACAAGGATACAAACTGTTCGTCCACTAGCATTGTCGCGATGACAAAATAAAGACGTATTTGGCAACAATCGCGAGATTTCACACTCTTACAACTGAACTGTTCTGAGATTTTTCATTTAATCAAACAAATTATTGATAATTGTAACTGAATCAAGGAATTATAAGAAATGGCATTTCTCAACAACAAAACAAAACGAAACAATTGACTAGCCAGTGCTTAATTGGAGTCATCGGGACCGGACGACTGTGCCACGGGCAGGGGCGACGGAATCACCAGTTCCTCCTCCTCGACCTCTTCCTCGTCGGCGACCAAAAACGTCTCCTGCACTTCTTCCTCGTGCGCCGGTTCCGGTGCGGATGAAATCTCTTCGCTGTGCTGCTTCAGGTGGTCCTTCAGAGCGAACGCTCGACCGTAAGACGCACCGCAGATGTCACAGCTGAATTTCAGATTGTTGTCCTTCTTGTGGGTCGCGATGTGGGCACGCGCTGCGTACAGCGAGGCGAAGGGTCGCGAGCACTCGGTACACCGGAACGGCTTGGTGTGAGAGTTTTTGTGACCCGCAAGCTGCACACGGGTCTTGAAAGTTTTCGGACAGAAGGGACAGGTGTAGGCGCGCTCGTCACTGTGTGTCAACAAGTGGTGATTGTAAACCGACGACGCTTTGAATCGCTTGCCGCAGTGCTTGCAGGCATAGGGACGAACGCCGGTGTGAGTTCTCATGTGCAGGGTCAAACAGTATGACACTCGGAAAGTTTTTCCACAGACCTAAAACCAAACGAGTATGAAAAAGTGTTATGGAGATGGATTTGAAACCTTTCTAAGATTGATAATTTGTTATTCTCACCTCGCAAACGTGCGGCTTTTCTCCGGTATGGATCCGTTCATGCTTGACTTTCTCGTGCGGGCGAGCAAATCGCCGACCGCAGTGTTGACACTGGTAAGGTTTCTGCGGATTCTCAGCAGCATCCATCGTTGACATGGTGACAGAAGTAGCAGTGCTCCGACTGTTACTTCGACTTGTCTGAACAGATTCCATCGCTGAATTCGAGTTACCGACAGTCATAAGAGCATCAGATGGTGATGGTGATCGTTGAACGATGAACGTTTCGGTATGCACGGCAGCGTGCATCTCTAAGCTTTGTGCGGAATCAAATTTGCGGTTGCAGATTGTGCAGGTCACTGAGTCCCCGGAGTGGAGGGCCATGTGGGCAGACTTGTACGATTCCGACAAAACTTTCCCTGAAACAATTCAAGATCACATGAGATTTCATTTGTCTTTCAAATTTTCGTCATTTTAATTTTTAATTTTTTTAATTACCGCATTCCTTGCAAGTAAAGGTGGATTCTCCAGTTCCTTCTGGAGCGTCGACATGTCTCGTTCTAACAGGACCGTGCATTCGAGAGTGAAGCCTCAAACTTTTGTGGGTTGTAAATTGAGTGCCACATTGTTTGCAGACAAACTTTGACATCTCTGCTACATCCAATTTGTGGAGCTTGTAGTGGGCATGCAACGCTTTGAGGGTCGTGAATGTTTGATCACAGTGTTCACAATGGTTGGCGCTGTTCACACATGGATGGCTCTTAAATTCTGATAATTTTGCATACTCATTGAAACATTGGTTACACTTGTAGGTTCGAAGGGAAACTTGTTTGTCACTGCCAACCTGAAAGGCAAGAAACAACAATTTAAAATCTTCTATTCCTGGATAAAAAAACTCTATTCTTATATTGATAAAAGTGTTTTTACCTTAACGCCTTCGACATTGGAAAACAACTTTTCCAACAAGGTGGAAGATTTATTTGATTGTGCAGCCTGCGGATTTTTGTCCCAGAACTTTTCGATCTGAACAACCTTCCGTGTATACAATCGGCCTTCGCTATCCTTGCATTCTTCAGTTCTTAAAGTGTTCATAGTGTGTCTGGGACGAGTAAAAGTCACATTCTCGCTTTCGTTCTCGGTCTCGTTGTCTCCGGTTATCAAGGCACTTAATTCCATATTGTTGATCTGATCGCTGTCCATCTCTAATACCACCTGCTGGCCATCGTGGTACTGCTTGATGTGCTCGGCAACTGACGGGAAACTCATGTTGCAAGTGCTGCAGCTGTAGTTTGTGTTTAGGAAAACTTCCGTCTGAATTTCCTCCTATAGGAACAAATGTATTCATTTAAAATTATTCGATAATTTTTCTACAACATTTAATATCATTTTCGTTTAAAAAACTGTGTTTTCTATCAATAAAAGTTACCTCGGCAGTACCGACGTCACACATTTCTTCCTTGACGTTCAAAATTCTTGCTTCAAGTTCCTCAGATTCTTCTGCGTTTTCAGTCTCCATTGCGTTGCTTTCATCCTGCTGCATCTCGTCGGGGAAAATTGTGATCACGTTCTTAGCGGAATCCTTGTCAAGTGTAACAGGAATTTTCACATTTACAACAGACCCGGGCGCAACGCTTTTCGATTCCTTGGTAAATTTCAATTCCAACGATCTCGTTTCAGGCTCTTGCTCTTCCGAGTCAAGTTTTTCAAGCAATTTGATCTCTCCTAAAGAAATGCATTAAAAATTAAAAATATCGAAAAATCACAAATGATTCAATCAACATTTTATTTCTGTTCAACAAGTTTTACAAACCATTATCATCGACGGTTATTGTCCTGGAACCTCCAACTATTACAAGTCCTTCATTGGTCTGTATAAAATTCGAATTCAACTGTTCCGAAAGTACTTCTTCATCCTAGAAGAAACAAAAACAAAATCATCAAGTTTTTCTTTTTTTTTTTTTTTTTTTTTTAGTTTTGTTTTTTCTTTGTTTTATTTTCGTCAAAAAATAATAAGGTTAGGATGAAAATAATTGCTTGCAAAGTTGCTTCAATAATTACTTACCATCTCGACACTAATGGACTGGACGTTGACATTCTTAATGTCTTTTTGAACCATGTCCTCTTCGGATTCGTTGGTCTGTCCGCAGCGGTCGAGGTGCTGAATCAAAGCCACAACCGAGTCGATGCGTTTCGAACATCCGGGGCAATACAGATTATCCGTCATGCTCAACAAATGGTACTTCAAAGATTGCGAACTGTTAAAAGTCTCGCCGCAGCACATCGGACAAACAAGATTACACGAACCCATGGTGAAAACAAAAAGAAACCAAACTTACGTCGTCAAAAGGGCTCGATCACTTCGTTGACAAGCAATTCTTTTCTTTTTTCTTTCTTTCTTTTCAAACAAACTTTTTCTTACAACTTGTCTTTTCTTCCTCAAAAAATTGTTTTCTCCCAAAAAACAAAACTCGGAAACAAAAACAAAAGGCAAAGGGATTTGCGTGACGGTCAGCAGTCGAATGACTTGTGCTGCCACACTATTTCACTCGCGAGGACATCATCGCCGATTGAGTTCGTCCAGGTTGCGAGACTCGTCGCATCTTACGTGCACCGTCCAGTACGACGATCCGGTTTGGAATAAAGTCTGTCCCGTCAACGAACCATTGGAGACGAACTTCAGCGTAAACAAATGCCGAGCACAACAATCATGAAGTTAGTGTCGTTAGGCAAATGGATGGAAGCATCGCGACCAGGCGGCCATTGTTCGTTTCTTGCGGAAGCACTACGACGCTCAAATTCTAGGTTATGTTTGGAACTGAAAGTCTGTCTTCATAAATGAAATAAGATTTGAGAAAAATGTGAGACAAAAATTTGTTCAGCATTTCAAATAGGAATTTCGAACGATTTTCTTTGTTGGATTGTCTGTGAGATTGAGAATGGTCAAATGGTTATAATGTTCTTTAGGACCGGAAGTCGTGTGACGTTATCAGTTGTTCGGTTTTTAAATTTGTAAATCAAACAAGAAATTATCTATTTAGTGCGATAACAAATGAAATTCATTCAAAATTAAATGATGATAAATAATGAAAGAGTTCATTTTGTTTGACAGTTTATTTAAAAGCTTTTGTTTTGTGCGCGCACTTGATTGTTACGATACCGGTGTATCTGCTAAATTTAAATAAATAGTTAAATAAATAAATAAATATGAATCAATGGTTGGGTAAAAATTTTTCAATCTGCTCTTTCAATTTTCGTAGATTTTCAAGAGTTTCTGGATCCAACGTTGGCAGAATGGACTGTCTGAGTGATGCTGTGGGCGCTATATTGATGACGTCGCCGTTTTCCAACGGAACCGAGACATTCGGGACCTGATTTTGGCTCGTACTAGGTGCATGAATTGGGCTCCCGGTCATGCTTAAAACAGTTTCACCTACTCTAGCGAATCGTTTCACAGGAACTGGCACATTCGGGCCTACCTTTGGTTTGATTGGGACCACTTTTATGATCTTGTCCTTAGGGGTGTGCTGGTAGATGTTCGATGGCGCTTTTAGATTTTTCATTGATTGTCCTGGCTTGGCTTTTCCTCTGAACGCTGAGGATTCATTCGACACTGACGATGAGGTTGTCGCGTATCCAGCGTCGGATTTTTCCACCACAGAAACCTCTTCGATTTCCTCCTCGGAGGATGACGACTCCTCGTTCAATAGATCGCATATTTCGTCTAGGGTCAGGTTGTGATATTCCGGTGGAAACCTGTTGAATTCTGATTCTATGGTTGCCAAGGCATCTTTTGATCTTTGATTTAGATCCAGCTCCAACTTTTTCAATTCCAGAGCGGATTTCCTTTTAAAGTCCAACATAAATGCTTGTTGAGAATGCTCTTTGCTACTGGTGGTTCGTTTCGTTCGGGGCATGTTTTGTTTCTGAAAATGAACATTTTCTGTCAGTTCTGATAAAGATAAAATAAACTTCTAGTACTGTTTGAGAGTAGGTTTCATGTAATTACCTTTGCCACTGAGATAAACAAATGTTTCCAATTTTACAAGGATTAAAAAAATAAAATTTTCATTTAACTTGATTGAAAAAAATCACCTGTTCAATGTAAGCCTAAACACTTAACTGAAGTGAAAATAGAGTACCTCAACAAAAGTCAAATTTTATCTTCAAAACAATTACTACTTCCAATTTACTTTCAAAACAACTTTGAAAATGTGGGACTCGAAACCCAGTCGGTTGAAATGAATTTTCATTAGAATAATTCATATTATATTATACAATATTATTTACGATACAACAGTACAAAAAAGATCAAACATTTGTATTTTTTACAAATATATTTTCGTCTCCATCATACATCCAATTTACCTCTTCAATAACTAATAAGCAACGTTCAAACTTGTTATAAATAACATTTAATTACTCTGACCATCAAACAAATGAAGGAACTTTGTACAAAACCAGACTAAACTTATAGGCATACATTTTTTTTTCAATGATTCGCACTTCATTCAGCATGTTCATGTTGCGCATTGCTTTCGCGCCAGGTGTTTTGTACGGACTCGACGAATTGTCGCCACCAGTGGCTTCTCGAGGTGTAGTACATGGCGCAAACTGCGATGAACGCCCAGGCCAGGATTAGACAGTAGTCTGTCTCGTTTACTGGAACACTGGAAACCGGTCCGCTAAAGTCTGCAGACGTAACATGCAATGATCCATTCGGCTGCTGGTTCGTCAGTTGTGTTACAAACTTAGAAAAGGTTTCTATCGAGTAAACGGTGTCGTTGAATTTCGCCGCTGGTTTTCCATCATGGAGCATCATCAGAGTTGGGACACCAACTATTCCATAATGTGAGTTAAAACTAAAATTGAAATTTCATTAGAAAACAAATCAACGAACCTGTTTGAAATGTATATTTTAATTTTAAATGATTGGTTTCAATTACTGTTGATGTTTCATGGCATCAATTGCCACGAACTTGATGTACGGATAAAATTTTGGCAGGGCGTTGAAATGGGGTGCTGCTTGGCTGCTGAAGATACACCAGGTTGCATAGAACATGATGAGAACACAGTGCCCTGGTTGGGTCTTCCCACTTTTGTCTTTGCTTCTGGTTTTGTTTGAGACAAAATCCTTGACAATATCAACAAGTCTTGTCGCATTAACAAGCTGCAACGTTTAAAAAAGTCATAAGTTTATTATAATGTCAATCGAGATTTTGGATCTTTTCATCGAACCAATAGAAAATTACCTCGACAGGACCATGTTCCATCTCTTGAATACAAACATATTTGGTCGCGTTTAAAGTTTTATCAATTATCGTAACATTTGTGTCAACTTTTTCTTGAGTCACAATCTCGTCAGGATATGTTTTTTCCGGGTCTGAAATAGTGTTGTCATCAACAACGTTTTCCTTGCCCAGGATGACTGTTGTATGAAAAACTGAAAACAAAATTTCCCACCAGGTCAATCGTTTGTTATTTTAATGCCAGGTGTAAATAATAAATTTTTCTTACCTAAAAATACAGTCAGGTAACACAATTTTGGATGCAACAAACGCATCTTGAAATCATAACCAAAAACAAAAATAACCTCTCAACTGTCAAAGTTTCAGCAATGATTTTTCCCCCACTTCAAAATCGTCTTCTCATTTTTGCTGATTCATGTCCCTACTTATTGAAGCTTGACAAAAATTTTCAAACCGTTGAGCCTCCTCATCGAATATTAATCTTTGAAGATTTATCTTTGGGAAATAATGTTCGTATTGAAAGATGAGACAATTTTTTTGTCGAGTCAAACGTAAACACTTGTTTGACAAACGTAAAACTACTCGATTTCCTTGTTTAATTTATTTCACAAACAAAGACACAACGATTGTTGTGACTGAATGTGTGTTCTGAAAATTATCGTGAGAAGTTTCGGAACACGTGCGACTCGTTGCCAAGTTCACGTCGGACTGTTGGTTCTGCTGCCAACTTCTTTTCGTAATCGATCAGGTAACCAACCCAAAACCGAAGATGAGTAAGATGCAAAAAGTAAGTAAATAATTGCGATCTATGACATTTCTGGATTGAAAAATTGTTCCTCTGTTTGTTGGTGACTCTTGTTTATAATCGTTCGTTATTTTTTTTCCAGAAACCCACCCAATCGGTCCAGGTTTTTGGACGCAAGGTAAGATTTAGGTTATGTTCGGAAGAGCACGTTGTGTACCGTATTTTAAAACTTACAAGATAACAATTTGTTAGTGTAAAAGTTCAAATTAAGGGCTAACCAAGTTGTATTTGTTATTTGATCAATTTTTTGTGAGATTGTACGAAGTTTTGAGGAGGAAACTGGTGCAATTTTTTAATGGTTATGTGTTGGGAATTAACTCACAATTTAGAGGCTTTGAAACATAATTAATTTTTTTAAAATGATTTTACAAGTTTTTATTTATCATTTGTTTTCGTTTCAGAAAAGTGCCACCGCTGTTGCTTATTGTAAGCGAGGATCTGGCACTCTTCGAGTGAATGGAAGGCCACTTGAATTGGTCGAACCACAGATCCTGCAATACAAACTCCAGGAGCCAATTCTTCTTTTGGGAAAGGTAATTTCTATTAAATTTTTATCTTATTTTTCTTCAAATTAAGATCAAAATGAATTCAGATGAATTGTTATTACTTGTTAAATACTTTAAAATTTAATACATAAACATTACACAGTCACAATTTTTTTGTTTGGAATTGGTTTTTTGGTTTTTTGATTGGAAATTGATTATTGTTATTTTGTTACAGGAAAAATTCGATGGTGTTGACATCAGAGTTCGCGTCAAGGGTGGTGGTCATGTTGCCCAAATCTACGCCATCAGACAAGCTATCTCCAAGGCTTTGGTAGCTTACTACCAAAAATGTAATTATTTTTACACATATTTAAACAATGAAAAATCAAATTTTATGATTTTATTACAACATAATTATTTCAGATAAAATCATAATCTTATTTTACTTGTAATTCTGATATTTTTGAATTATTATTTGCCTAAGATAATAAGATGCTTGAGGCCTAAGATGATTGATTTTCGACCTTCTGAATTGTTGAGGTTTACATTTGATTTTTCGTATGTTTCAGACGTTGATGAAGCCAGCAAGAAAGAAGTGAAAGACATCTTGATCCAGTACGACCGTACCCTGCTGGTCGCTGATCCCAGACGGTGCGAGCCAAAGAAATTCGGTGGTCCAGGTGCCAGAGCCCGGTACCAGAAATCTTACCGTTAATTTTCTTTGTACTTTCTTTATTCTAACTGGATTCAGCAAAATAAAAATGTAAAATTTTTATATTTATTTCTGTTCCAATCATTTGTTTACAACCTTTGCAGTGATATAAAAGCGTGAAACCGCTTTTTATCTACACTGTTATGCCAACTTGAAAAAACGGTTTTTCATGTTGAACAATTTTCTTCTTTGCCGATACCCATATCTTTTGTAGTACAAGTTCACACAGAACGATGTCGCCGTTGTGAAGTTTCTCCTCTGCTTATTTGTTTCCTGATTTATAATTTCTAAATATTTTATTTAACATATTTATGAATCTGATTTTATGTATCCAAAAATGTTTCTGCAAATTTCCGGATACTAATATTTCGAACGAAATTATCATTTTTATTTTTACCAAATCAATATCTGTAGGCCATATAAAAGTTATATTTCTAGTCTTTTTCTTTCTTTGTTTGAAAAATTTGAACAGAAAGTATGCCTCGAAGTGTATGCAATTTAGAAGATTGAAAAATTGAAGAATTCTAATATTCAAAGCGATTCGGTGCAAAACGCGATCAAAAGAAAATTACAAATAGATGATAAATGTTGTATCCGTTAGGAATATTAGCCTGCACCGGTTGTGATGTCGGTGCATTCAAGTTACATTGCAATTTGAACTAACGGTTGACTAGTGCGAGGTGTATCATTGTCTTTAACGCCACTGTCATTTTTATTTTTATATCCGATATAATATAAAGGCACGGACAGATGTTTGTAATTTTGCGAACATTTTCCACCATCGAAAGTTTTTTCTTACGTTTTATAAAAAAGGTTTGGGACAAAGATTTTGAATCTCCAGATAACAGTTACAATTTTTTTTGAACAAATATCGTTCCACTTATGAAAATAGCATGTAAGACTAAATGAGAAAATAATAAGTTAGAGAATAAAAAATGAAAATTAGTTCATGTAGAGAAGAAAATCTGAGCCTACTTGTGTAAAAGCATTTCAATCACTTACAAGCATTTTATTTATGGGAATTAATAACATTAAATTGCGTTTTTTTCGGAAAACGTAGAAATTTCAATTAATGACACTATAATTGATTCAATTAGGTTTACTTTTAAACTGAATGTTAGTTTGAAAGTAAAACGGCAGAATGTGACCTTGGATAGAAATTCAAGGTTAATGCCAAAGACGTTCATAATGTCTTCCTCAAAAGCTGTCAACTTTTACTTCAAAACTTGTTTGTTATTTATTTGCAAAAAACGTTCAATTAATTTGCAACAATTATCTCTAACTGATTGTTTGTTCCCAAAATTTTTCCAGAATGTAAACGAAATTTCAATAAATCTAAGAAAACCGAATAAATCATTCGTTAATATGGCAAATTTTTATTCTGAACGTTAAATTTTTGTCAACAAATTTATGACGAAACATTCTCCGGCCGGATTATTTCATACGGCAAAGTATACTTTAATCTCGGTTCTAAATCTTCTCTCAAATTCTTCTCGTCTTTTTTTCGGCTGAAGTCTACGAACTGGCT
The DNA here is from genome assembly GCA_030523145.1 of Trissolcus brochymenae. Lineage (NCBI taxonomy): Eukaryota > Metazoa > Arthropoda > Insecta > Hymenoptera > Scelionidae > Trissolcus > Trissolcus brochymenae. The sequence goes on from JAQQRF010000473.1 coordinate 71,456, forward strand.
TTTGCCCGTAAAAACGTTTTCTTCTTTTTCTGCAAGTCGCTGCGGTGAATCCTCTCTGTTCAATCTAAGGAAACTTTTTTTCAGACCCATCAAAACAGCATGTTCTGAAATTAAAAGAAAAAAAAAAAAAAATAAATGAACAAACAAAAATGAAAATGAACAAAACAAAGTTCACTTACAAAATTCTTGCAGTTTCAAAAAGTTGTTCATAAATAATTAAAATTGCAATCTTTTCCCCTAATCATCGTCATAATTTTCAATTAGCAACATTGTAGGACTCGATTAATTAAAAATATCTAGCGGCTTGGGTCGTAAATTGTGAGAATTCTACGGTCTGCGAGGGTTTCGACGTGGTTCTACAGCGATAACTGAAAAACGTCAGGATTGCACGAAAGTCTGAACAATTGTCCTTATAGTTACTCTCTTTAACTTTACAAAATATCAACATGACTTGACATCTGAAAATGGAGATATTTCATTCACAAATTGGTCTTCAAATCTGCATACACTACTACAAAAGTACATTCGGTTACAATTTTGAACAAACCTCCATTAAACAAACATTCCTCAATTTGCAAAATAGGTCTATAAAAATATCAAAACTGTTTGAAAAAAAAAAAAAAAAAAAGAAAAATTTACTTTGTCCGTCTCGTTAAGCAGCTGAACATTCAGCGATATCGTTACGAGGCAAGCATAGGAAGTGGCTCTGAGAGTGGTTGCAGTAGCTCGGAGCCGAAATGTGTTTTTTGGGCATGGAATGAAAAAAAAGGAAGTTTGGCGTCTGGTCAAATCGGTCGATGACGTGATCTCAGCCTCCTCTTTCTTTCTCGATTCGCAAAGTTCTCCACGTAAGCAGCACGCGATGTGCGCAGGAAGGTGGAGACAACGGTGCTCGTTGGTCTCGCTCTCACTCGGTCCGAGTGTATGTCTCTCTCCGTTGGGCCGCCTCCCACATCCGTCCTTTTCCAGTTCAACTGGTGCCCCCTCCGCGCGGCAAGAGCCTCGCTGAGGCGAACAGCAGCGCGGACAGTCTTGAGCCTCGCGCCAACCGCGACCGAGCCGAGCGAGTCGACGACTCACGAAGCTGCGCCGGCCGCGCTGCCACTGCCAAATTGTCCGCGAGGACAATCCCCAAGGTCAAGTCAAGTTCGTTGAGGTATTTGGCGAGAGGTGGAGGGTCGGCTGTCCGATGACCTTCGAGGCGTGATCGCGCAAATGCCACCACCTCCGCGTCGCGTGAACCCGCAAGGTCGCGATGCCACGAAATTCGAAGCTGCGAGGCAGTTTTGGCGCGCCGTTGGTCCGCTGAGCGGCTCGCAACTTATTGTCCGTCACCGTCTAGAGTCCGAGACCGAATTGTTTGTGACCAGTGCGCGCTCAGACTGTCATTCGCAACTTCGCGCGTGAGAAATGGAGGCAACAGTGGGAGGGCTCACTCGTCATGACCTTAAGACTTAGCGAGGAGTCCCGATCGCGGTAATTAGCGTGGTTTGGATGCGACCGCGCGGCTGCCGATCAGCTCTTATCGTGCGCCTTAGTTGGCCATTCGAATCCGCGTCGATTGTTTGGTCGAGCCGAGTGCTGGTGTTTGTGTGATTTCGAGTTTCGGATATGACCACTTTTTGCCAACGGGGCTGTCGATCCAGTACCGGTACAGGTATATACCATTTTTTTTTTGTCATCATAAACAATCATGCCCTTGGAAGATAAACAAACGTTTCAGACAACACTGTTTGTTTATTTCTCCCATTTCAGATTTCTGGATTGTTTTATTTTTTTTTTCTTACAAATATCTGACAATGGCATTCAGAGGTCGAGATTGTTTTGTTTATTTATTTTTAACAGATTTTCGTTTGTTTATATTTTGTTGTTGTTTTTTAGATACAGTTTTGAAACGTTTTGAAACTTTTTATAAATGCAGATATGCATTAGCAGATATTATACATGTTTTATAACCAGATATTGTAGATAAATGTTATTATTTACATTTAATAACAACAAATTGATTATAGACGTTTTGGACCATTGATTATAATTTACGAGGGATATCAGCGCGGTAATTAAGATGCTGCTGGTTAATGTGTTTTTGCAGGGTAAAACGTAACCAATGTTTGTGCAACTTCCCGGGGAATTCTATCGGATTTTTTGCCGATGTGTAACGATGATGAAGGTTTAATTATTTTCAATGGGTGCACACAATTGAAAGATTACCGATACGCTATCGGATTACTTTTCTATTATTCATCTCACGGGGTATTATGTTTAATTAACGTTTCACTTACTTAATAAAACGTCCGAATTAAAGATTAGAAAAAAAAAAAAAAAATAGAAAGGATAAAAAGACGTTTAAACTTTGTGTGATATTTCGTTACACTCAACTCATTGCATTGAATGAAAAATTGATTATTAATTCCATACTATTCTGTAAAGTTCAACTTTTCTTCTGATCGTCAATTGATTTGCAATCAAGTAAACGATTTTTTATGAAAGAATTTTTATTCATCGATAAATTACTTTTTTATGAATCATTTTTTTTTTAATATTTATATTTCTTCAAACGTATAAAGTTTGATATTTAATTTTGTAGATGTTTTTTTTTCTGTCAAACTTAAAGATCAAAAGACAAATCAAAAGAAAAAGATTTCTTCAGTTTTTGTTTGAAATTCAATCAACAATTAATTAAAAAAAAAAAACATGCACACATTTGTAAATGTAAAATTATGTTAAGAAGCGCTAATCGTTTCTTGTAATTGTTTACAATTGAACAAGGAAAGCAATTAATTGAAATTAGATTTACATGGGATGTTGATAAGAGTTATTTATTTAAGAGTGAATTTATTTGAATAGAATTTTTCTGCGTAGAAACAATAAAATAACTGAGTATAGATGGACGGGGTGAAATTGATTGATTCAAGGATGGTTGTAGGCATCGGGGAAAAATTCATTCGAATGAAATTCATGGCCAGAGATAGGTATGAGTCTTATACAAATAAACTTGTAACTTTGAATATGCAAGTTTGATTTCCGTGATGAATGAAAAGGAACGATGATGTAAGAAAGTTCGCACCGAAAATGGCAAAGCCAAATATGGCCAAGTTGTCCGAGTTTGTCGATTCAAATTTGTCAACAATTATCATAAGAATATCAATTTGATTGAAGCTCGATTGAGACATCGAATAATATTTATATAAATAAACTTGTAAAGGTTTTACTTTCATTAAATAATGTTTGTTCTCCAATCATACGATTTTCGTTTATTTTGCAACTTATTTTTTTTTTTTTTCATCAAAACTTGATTTAATTGATAAAATAAAATGAAACATGAAATATACATCAAATAACCAATTAGACTGCAAATTTAAATGAAAAAGTTTAATTTTAATTGAACATTTTCATTTGACCAATTAAAACAGTGCCACTAATTGGCAAGCGAATATTATTCAATAAGAAGGTGTGAACAATCGAGTCGAAGCTGGCAATTTAAATTAAATATCCATCTGAATATTGGTCAATTGGCAGGACATTACAAAACGTGTCAAAAACCGACGCGTCCAATTACACGACATTGTCAGAGAGCTTTGCCATTGTCTTGTTTACTTCTATTATTCAACAAATGAATATAGTACTGAGGAGGTTACTCTGGGCGTAGGTAAGGGCGCGTGGGACGTGTGGCCGTATGGTTAATTCGGAGTTAATAGTCTCTTTAATAAAACCGCATGTTATGCAACGAAAACGAGCCCAAGGTCCGACTCCGGTTGAATCTTAGAGACTGAGAAAACCCCTTTTCTGGCAACGAAAACGTGTAGGAGAAAAAGACAAGGAGACCTGACCAAATACAGAGGCAGAGGCACCAAGGATCCTCTATCCGCATGCAAATCCGAGAAATGAGACTTTCTGGTCGAGGATTTTTCCAAGTTGCAAAATATCTTGTCGGTCATTCTCAACTCGAGATGCGACTGGAAAACTCGTTGCCAAACTCTGTTAAACACAACTTTGAAGTATTATTTTTGTTTAATTAATTTGTTTGAATAAAATTGTTAGTTTGATTATCTACTGATGAATGAATTAGAATTGTTAATTTTTCAATTTCGCTTGATTGATTTTCTGATTGTTCATTTCTATTGGTCGAAAGATTTAATGGTGGTTGTAATAATAAAACAATATTTATCAATGGATAAAAAATATGAATACATGAGCTTCGTAACAAGAATTAAAAATAGAAATTACATCAGAACTCGATCAATTTCTATTCGGATGAGTTGTCGCGTGATTGATGCTTGTTGATTTCTTATCCTCTTCATTAATCAGCAGCTCTGATTCGAAATAGGTAATTAAATTGTCGTAATTGGTAGCATCTAAATAATGAATATTAAAATTTGAAAAATAAAATATATACACTGGTTGAAAAACGCTCATCAATCAAAATTGTCCTGTTCGAGTCGAACGCATCATCTCTCCGGATTAACATAATCGAACAGTCAAGATAAAAGTTTACAACTACCTCCTTTACGAAACCCGCAAGAATTTTCACTCCAGGAATCAGTAGCTTTTTGCTGTCTCTTGCCTTGTTAAAGATGTCTTTTTGTTTTTTATTTTTTGATAACAATTTGAATCCACTTCTATTATGTCGTACGCTGCACTTTCATGAAAACTGTTTTGCGCAATTTTTTGTCCGAGTACCATTGAAAGTCCATTTCTCAAGAGAGACTTGAATGTCGGCGTCATTGCCTGTCCTATCGTTCAAATCTCCGCTCAATATACAGAGCCAAGTGCCACAACTAGTTCAAACGCTCTTTTTCTTTCCATGCAACATTTCTCCCATATTCTCATGGTAATTATTTCTAACTGGTACGTTGCCCCTGTCATAACTACACGGAAAGAAATAATCTATCAACAATTTCTGTAGGTTTCATACCAAACTTCTGACGGTCGCTAATGAATGCACAAATGCCAACTAGTTAGACAATAAAGAAATTTGATGTTTTAGAAAAGTATATATATACTTTATTATTTATCAGGACAAACATTTGATCGAACAAATCAATCTTCAAATAATGTGAATTAAACAAATATATATAATTAATTTTTGTTGTTATCAAAAGGTTGAATTCAATTTGAAAAATTATGACGAGCGAATACAGAGTTTGGCTCTCAACGGCTCATTACAATATCCCCACTGGAGCCATCCGACACCTGTTTCCGTTGTCGAAAAGCGTGAAACACAGATGCGATGAAATGCAGGTTACACAGACGCTCTTGTTTGAATTTGAATGGACGTTGATTACTTTATTGACTCATTAGAAGCTTTTGTCGGAAGACCGAAAATATTCGAATAATTCTTTTTCCAATTCTAATAATTGTGCATAGTTGTGTACGCTGTGTGCAATCAAAATTATGCTTAATGGACGTGAGAAGCTGAAACGCGTCTTATATAATAAACGACCCGCACAATTTTCATAACCGCTCTTTGTTTAATACGCAGTTATATATTGTAAAAGTTAAGGATCTTGAAAGTAGCGGCGCAGCAAATATATTTTATGGTCCTTCGGAGTTGAGCAATTTTTTTTTTTTTGTTCAGTAAATAATTGGAATACTTTTTACATCAGTGGAGGAAATTTGATGAATAAATATTCGAAATGAAATTCGAATGACAATTGTTTTGTTCGACGGAAATGTTTAAGTGCGTGAGATAAAGAACATGGAAGAACAAGTTCGAAAGAGGTTAACAGCCAAGGCAAATTTCATTTTCGAATTTCAACTATCTTCACCTTCCTTATTGATATTTACCTTTCGAACTTAAATCACTCTCAGCGAAGTGTGTTTATTTAAAGTAAACAACTAGGCATGATTGAAAGTGAAAAGTAAACGCAAGGAATGGATGTTTTTTTTCGTCAGTCGTGATATTACTTACGCAGAGCAGAGACCAAGTGGTCTGGGTTGCACGTGCCACTCTCGTTATACATGAAACGAAACTATTATTTTATCCCGATGCGTTTCCATTTGAATAAGTCGTGTTCGTGGTTGTAATGATGCTGACGGTAAATTATTCAGATAAATAAGAATAACAAATTATATCTTTTTTTTTTTTTTTTTAAACAACATTGAACGAATAAACAATATTAAAAGAATGATTAAAAAAGTATGATTCAAAAATTATATTTAAATGAAAAACAAAATCTAGTTTAATGTATAAAAATAGTATTCAGTGTAATGAATTTCAAATTTTATTACAAACTTAAGATAATTTAAGAATGTAAATCCTTAAATTTCAAACGTGTTTTCGCGCTCAAGGTCTGACTTTCATATTGGGTAAATAATGAAAATTTGAATCTTGCAAAAGCACATGAATTCTCAAAGAGTTTATTTATAGAGATTTGATAGCCAGGTAAAAATTCAAAGAAGAAAATTCAAAGGCGCAACCTGTTCAGGTATTCAGATGACATCTTCATAATGACCTGTCAGTAGGTGGACGAAGGACAAATTCCAGTTCAACCCACCTGGATCAAAATTGAGCCTTCGGACCGGATCGGGCTAGACCTTCAATGTTAATGTTATGTGGTTATGTACTTTCATCGGGCATACGCTCTTTTTACGTTTATGTAAAACTACTGAATTACATTAACCACATCCGTAAGCGCTAACTTTAAACGTTCTAAAAGATATGCTCAACGTTATTTTACATGCTCACTCAGGTTGAAATTATTATCCTACAATTGTTTTTTTTTTTTTTTTTGTGAAAATCAAAGGGAAATTCTTTAAAACATTCCAATCTTTTCTTTCAACTTTTATACATCCATTCGTTTCTCTCTAGAATCCAATTTTTTATGCTTACATTGAACAATTGAATACAATTTTTGATCAGTAATTTGGAATTGAAAAAAAAGTAACAAGGATCAAAACACTTTTTTAAGAAAAAAAATTTTTTGGTACTTTTTGAAAAAAAAAAAAAAAATTGTTTTTGATCTGAGAAAGCAAAAATGTTGGTTGTCTTCGGTGTTCCAAGATGCATGGGCACGTCCCTGTTGGCTTCATACCCAATGTTACAATCGAAGGCTCGCTCGAGTGCAAAAGGCAGAACGTCTCACGATGCCGTAGCTGGTGCACCATCTTGCGCCACGCGCAATTTGTTTCGTGTCGTTTCCGATCGTGTCGGCAAGCCAGGTGACATCCTCTGCGGTCAAGTGGTTAGACCATTCGCGGCCAAGTCGATTTCGGCACGGTGCCGGCGTGCGTTAGTTATTATCAGCACGAAAAAGTGAATGTGAACGGGTTTTATCGGTCTTGAATGTATCACTTTCTCAAGCGGCCTCTACTATCCGACCTGAAAACGTATTCGCGCCGGAAATGTGTGTTGAGTCTCAGCTGACTGGGCCCTTGTGCTTTTTCCACACTAGTCAAACTTTGCCGTCCAAAAAATCAAATAGATGGAATGTTTCGGTCATCCTCAGTTTGGGACTACGAGATTCCAATCAGTTGACAAACGCATCTTTGGACTGTGACTGTGGTGTTGAACTTAAAATGAGTGCTGCCAGGTCTTTGTGACGGTAAATTTTTTTTTAACTTTGAGTTTTGACATGGAAGTTCGACTGATGAGAAATGTTTGAAGCTTTTGCAATGGCGTTTGTTTCGAATTCGTCTGACCAGATGGAAGGAAACAGATGGCAGATGATAAAAGGAATATCAAGTAGCGGTTCAAACAAAATGTTATTTTTCACGGTGTCAGATTGCACGCTTGATAACGATTCGCGCATGCGCAGCTTGTGGCCTGCGACTGAGATGCGACTGTAATTCAAGCGGCTAAGGATGGTCGGAGGCTAGTTTCACAGTGACTTAGATTTCTTAATGAGAGGTCGTTGAAGAGCGAGTACGGCTTTGCTGATTTGGTATCGTAATTGCTGTTCGTTTTTTCTCTTCGCTTCGGACTACATTTTTCAGTTTGAGTCTCTTTTCCCTATTTTTGATTTTAAATAAATTATCATTTATGATGGATCTTGAGAAATAGAAAATGTAAGATTATTATATTTGAAAACATTTTAATATTGAAAGAAAATTGAAACATTTGACAGTAAAAACCGGATGAAAGTTGTTTGAGAACATTCTTGGTAATGACTCTTGGAAGGAAATTATATTGTAAAAATTGTATAATATTCGTAACGCGTTGTGCAATTCATAATTGAATCTTTTGTTAAAGAAGTAAAAGTCGAAGTAAATTTGGTGATTTGAAAAGTGAATTATTTTGAATTAAGATATCATGAAAAATTGACCAATGAAAGTTCAACTGGTTTGTATGTTTAAGTTGTAATCATAGAATTTCTGATTACAATACAGAAGAGAATAAAGGAAAGCCATAAATGGTGATTTAACGATGCAACAGGTTGACATTCAATTCAATGTCTGATGTTTACTGGTTCATTAAAATGTCCCACAAAGGAACCAGTTTTTCGAGAGTGAAAACACGCTTGGACGCATCTTACGGAAATGCATCCACAGTCTCCTCAAAAGGACTTTCTTTTTCACTTATAGCGTGTCAATAAATCGACCTGACGACAATTACCACATCAAACATACCAGTGCTGGGTCAATACAGGAATACTAATTACTTTCATTTGTAAAAGCAATTTTTACATGAGATCAAACACGCAGGAGCTATTTCTTGAAACAAAATTATACCTGTCTCCAACTGCATACATTTCACTCTCATCTCTCCCCTTCTTTTGTCCACCATTATTTGCATTGTAATCAAAATATTTGAATCGATTAATGAACACTTGCATAATATCCATGTTATTATTTCTGTTTGGACGTTTCCATCAAGAGTTATAACAAGCTGACCCAGTTATTAATGAGGCTTTCTCTTTTATTTCAGCCATGGACTGGCGAGGAACCACACTTACAATGCTACTGGTAAGTCCCACCGGGATATTTTCGCACCTATACTTTTGCACGGTCCTTTCTTGTGTTTCAACAAACCTTGAGTGTACCGCGGTCGACATTGACTCGCGGTTACGCTTGGACGCAATTTTTTTTATCCCTCCGATGGTAGATCAAACAAAAAAAATTAAAGACTTATTTATCAATATTAAAATTGCAAATAAACGTCTTTTGTTTATACGATACAATAAAAGCAATTCAATATCATTCGCGGAGATATTAATTACATGGATTATACAATTGAAATCAAGATTTTTATATTACAATATTTAAATTAATGTTGATGTTTTTATTTCAATTAAAATTGATTTCATCTTTTTTAGTTTAAATTATTCAGTTGTCATATTTTGATTCCTTAAACTTCTCGATGTCTCAAAGATGAATGCTCGGAGATCAAATTTGATGCGACTTTCATAGCGATTTCACTGTGTACCAACGTCATGCGCAATGGGCAAACAAGTGCTCAAGAATTTAAGATACAAGGTGCCAATCAGTTGATTCACAATGCGCAGGTAAACGGCGGAGTTATGGAAAGTGCTTATATCGAAATCGATGAAAGCGAGTACACTCATTATTCAGTCATCCGATATGTTTACCATTTTAATACTACAAGATTACTATTATTTATTATTATCATTATTTTAACACTATAACAATGTACATCTTCTTGGCTATCAAACGCTTCCAACTTTATGATCCGTTAAGGTGCGTTTAATTATGTTCAAAAGATAACTTCGATTCTATTAGGGGGGAAAAATTATTTTAGATTTAAACTCAGTTTAAAAATTTACATAAAATACGTTTTAATTTATAAGATCGATCAGCAATCTTGATTTAAGTCGAGAAATGAATTAAACAAAATTACTTTAAACATGGTAATGATATTGAATTGCATTTTATTAATTTGAATTTTTTATTCATAATAAAATTTTTTTTTTTTTTTTTTTTTTTTTTCAGAAGATTTCATTGAATATTCTTGATATTTTTCTTTTCAACTCGTCTTTTGATTTTGAAAAGATATTAAATACATTTCTCAGAGATATACGTCCAACACAATACTTTATTTTCAATGAAAATATCTCTATCTCCAGCACACTAGTCCGCGAACAAAACGGTTTTGTTTTTACAGTCCGCGAATTGAAAGAAACATTTTTTTGTTTTGTTTCAAAAGAAGAAGAAGAAGCAAAAGAGACGAAGCAATTGTAAATTGTTCTGCGGCATCGCATTTGCATTCGAAAAATGATTACAGAAAATGGGGTGCATAGAACTTGTTACATCGCGAATGTTGTTGGGTTTCATTTTTCAAACGCCGATGTAGAGCTCTATTCGTGATATCATTTTTCGTTTCGGCGTTAAATCAATGCGAATATTTCAGTTGCTCGCGGCAGCGTTACAATATATACATACGCATTCAATAGCGCAACAATGTAATTTATATACTACTGGAGTACAATGTAAAATTGTCCTCTCGACAACTGGACAACGATATACTAATGTTACTTTTGTGATCAAGTGAAGGTTGTTTCGGCGAGGAAAGTCTTTTTAACTTTTCGAAATGTTTTCAACCCTGTTAAAGATTTTTATTTCAATTTATATCTTTCATCTTATTTTGTATAATGTCCATTTTTAACGACTTGTGTTTCCACCAGGAAAACCTTACACTTTTTGACCTGCAATCTTCAGGTCAAAAAATGAGAATTTTTCGTATCCGAGACCAGTTGACAGATTAAAAATGTTTAAAATGTCTAAGAAAAAGAGAAATTTGAAACTTGTAATGGTAATTCGATAATATTTCATATACGAAAAATTGCACTTTTCTGCAAATCGATTTCAACACGAGTATGTGCAGCGCGGTGTGTTGATATGTCTAGGATATACTTTCTCCTTGGCGGGCCAGCAGACGGAATATGTTGGCCAGGAACGCCAAGATTATGCAATCCTTTTGTTGGCATAATGCGCGTATGCATCGCGGGCTCAATGAAGCTTCGAGAGAGGCGAAGTTTATAGAGTCAGATCGCGTGTCGCTTGCCGAGGTCAGGGCGATAAAAAGTCGGCCAATGTTTCGTCTAAACTTTGACACGTATTTGCAGTCTCGGCTTTATATAATTCATTACGTCTTCGCGTTACGACAATCGTTTCATTTTTTATCATTAGGTAATTGACAAATTGATTATCATCTTTTTTCTTCGTTCCATATTTTTCATTTCATTTCTTTCATCTCTTTTTTTTTTATTTTCACCATCTTTCAAATCATTTGATCTTCAACAATTTTCACCTAAAATCAACAAATTGGTTTTTTTTTTTTTTTTTTTTTTTTTTTTTTTTTTTTTTTTTTTTTTTTTTTTTTTTTTTTTTTTTTTTTTTTTTTTTTTTTTTTTTTTTTTTTGAAAAGGTGTTTGTTTGTAGACAGACAGGAAAAAAAAAGAGGCTGAAAAGTTTCATTAATTTGTTTTTCAATTTATGATTTGTTTTTATGTTTTTATGTTTTTATAATCCCTTTGATTAAACTTTTACTAGGACCATAAATTAAAATTCAATTTACCTTCGTGATTTTCACACCTGAATCTTCCAACGAGCAAACATGTTTTCTAATTACCGCCACAATAAATTCACCTCAACGACTGTTTTCCCTTAGAAAATACCATTCAATTACTATGACGAAAAAAAAAAATTTGTATTTGATATAGCACAAATTGAATAACTCGATGGAAGATTTGTCGACGGATTTGAATTAGCCGGAAAAAGTGAATTCCTTAGAAGGGGACTGAAATTTTAATCGGCAATTAAAGTTCCAGCACGAATGGCGATTGAAAAATGAAACATAGAGACGCTAATAGAGGTCGTCGATTGGGAGCTATCGCGGCGTTCCTGAAATGTGCGAGATATTTGCACGAATGAAAGCGGCGAAATTTAAACGCGCGCGAAAATCATGGTTGATAATTTAATACCCTAGCAAAAAAAAAAAAAAAAAAAAAACCTGGTGATAAATAGATGTCATATCTATGTCACATATGTGTCACATCTGCATCATATATGACGCTATGTCTGATGTCATATATGCTGTATATATGTACCGTAAATGACTGAACATATGTTTCAATATAAATAGCACAGGCATGTGTGCGGCTGCATATGTAAAATTTTTGTCTGTCGGTTTTTCGTGAGCGTCGCGAATCGGTTACGCGAGACGCGGAAAGAACGGCGCGCGGTGCTGAGCCTGGAACCACGCCCACTTTTACTTCTCGTATTCTTTCGAATATCGGCCGGATCTGAAACGTGTTCGTTTCACAAACGTTTTCGCTCGCACCTACTTTATCTCCGGCTCCTGCGTCCACGATCCCAGATACCGCGGCTTAATTGTCTATTTGACTGTAATTTCTGTACCATTCTTCAGATATGCACTGCAATCATTTTTATCTCCTCCGATTGTATCTTTTACCGGCGTACAACACAATTTATTCCCATCCCATACCGAAAAGTTCGATGCGCATCTTCAAGTTATCAATCTGATCAATTTTATGCAATTGTTACAAATATTATTTTAATTAATTAAATTTTAAATTATTTCTAAAATTTTTTTTTATTAATAACTCTTGTAATGATTTTCTTGAACAAACAATTTTTGTTTTACAACTTGTGTGTATAGGTATAGATTTTAAATGCAGAGGTTTTGATTGATGGTGTTGTGCAGATTAGCATTTCAATGGACGTATTTGTAGCAATAAATATGGAGATGAATGCTAAAGATAAGTGTGAGGTAAATTTTCTGCTCTTATCGTATGAGAAGGAAAATAAAAAAAATTAGCGTTTCTGCTCAAATGGTCATTGTAATGTTGACAATTTGTTCTGACAATTTATTTATTTAGATTTATTTGAAGGTATAAATAGATAAGTTTGAATAATTTTCACAAAAATAGTTCAAACATCTTGATTATATTTTGTCTCAAATTTTATTGTTGAAAAAAAAAAAAAAATGGAGATTTGTTTGAGTAAAAATAATGGTCAGTGAAACAAAATTTCAATTTAAATTCTAAAAATGAACGACCGCAAACAATTTTCTCGCTCGCGTACTATTCCCAAACAATTTCAATTCATTCAATTTCCAAGCTTCAATTCGAGAAACACCTCAATCCCATCTTATAAAATAAACAGCCACAGTCTTTTGTTCGTTATTTTTTATTTTATTTTTATTTATTTTTTTTTTTTGGTGTAATCCCTCCGGTGATGTTACACCTCACAAACTTTTACCGGGATTATACCGGGCAGGTGAAATTAAAAAAAAAGAAGTTGTGTAAGCAAACGTCGAAAAAACAAATCCCAAGTCACATAACAAGATTATAACGCGATTTAAGGTCACAGCACTCGATGAAAAATCTTCGGTCTGATATTTTCCCCGAGCCTTTGGTGTACAATCCGATACACTTTCAAACTCGTGTCGTTTTCGAAGTCAACCGACTAATACTTGGCTGCGTTTTATCGCGCACACGTGGCCGACTCTCACTCTCCACCGCGGAACCGGAAATTTAATATTCACAAACAACGAGCAAATCATGTATCACGAGCCATTACTCAGTGAAATTCTGTAAAACGATGTTGCTCATAACACGATTATTATCACTCACAAAAATCTAATCGCACAACTACAAATAAGCCATAACCTTTTTTTTTTTTCTCTCAATTCAATTTGCCAATTGCAATTTCAAATTCAATTGAATTTGATAAAACTGATAGAAAAAAATGAATCTGAATTATGATTGCAAAAAATTTGAAGTGTAAATTGAAAAGCAAAATAAAATTACAAAATGATCAATTATAGTCAGTGTATAAAATTTGAAGTGTGTATAAACATTTGAAAAGTAAGATTAGGAAAATGTATTGCTTTTGTTTAACAAAAGAAGATGGGCATATAATTAACCGGATAATATAATCAACGAAGGAATCAAAGTGACATCATCAGCGGGAATATAAAACTGAACGAATTCCGCGGCGAGTAGCATTAGCTCTTTGTGTGAAGAAGGAAACGTGTCGTTTACATTCTTACATATGCAAATTGCGTATTGTTCAAACATATTATCTTGAAAAGTTGTATTCAGAAGAGCAAACAAGAGAGTCAGAAAAATTCCTCATGTCTCGTCGTCGACGCTCAAGAAGAAGTTCGTTGACCAAACCGATAAAAGTTCTTCGAAAGTCGGACCAATTCATTCATGTAAACTTTCGTTTTCGAAAAAAAAAGTCCCCTCTGGAATCTCGATTTTTGTTCTTGCGGACAGGCGTGAAACTTTTGATTAAAAAGCAAGAAATTGGTCCAGTGCAAAAAGAACAGTGTATCAAAGTATTAGAGAAATTATGTCATTTTATATTTTTTTTATGTTTGAAAAAAAATTTTTTTTTTCGTTTTTAAATGTGATTAGGTAATTCAAATATTTTCACTATAAAAGATTAAAACTTATGTAAAAAAAAAAAAAAAATAACAAATGTTTCGAATTAAAAGAATCTTTTACAAAAGGAAGATTGAAATATTGCAAAATGTGTATTGAAAAGTGAGATTTGCGTGTAAAAGTCAGGCCATTGCGTTGAAAATGAAACTAAAATTAAATTATCTTCCAAGAAGATAATTCAATGAATAATAATAATTATACAATTTCAAAGCTAAAACTTGAAAGGAAACGTTCATAAAAATGGTTAAATTTGTTACAGTAATCTAAATATACCGAGACACAAGCAAACTTGAATAACGTAATTGGCACACTGCAACCTGAACCTTTTTTTTTTTTTTTTTTTTTTTTTTTTTTTTTTTTTTTTTTTTTTTTTTTTTTTTTTTTTTTTTTTTTTTTTTGTTTTTTTTTTTTTTTTTTTTTTGAGACACCGAATTGAATCAATTTGTTTAAATCGATTTTAAATTATCGACCATTTTAGTTATTAAATTCGAGCTTGAGTCGATCGATCGATTGTCTGTCAAACGTTTTCGCGCGTGACAGTGGTCATTAAATCGAATCACGCGATTCATTTAATTGTGCTTAATCGCTGTCGGGTTGTGAGATCCACTCGCGGTGACATTGAAAATCAAAAACGACCTCGGGCTAATTGACGGGCGATTTTAAAGCTATTAATAATCAACGGCGAAAAATGTATAAGGTGTAATGAAAAGATACAATTTTCGTTAGGGAGGAGGAGAGTCGTTTATCAGAGGGATGTCATGTTCAATAGGATGCAAGTCGACCGAATTTACGATGTAAATGTTGTCACGGCCTGCTATTAGCTCCGATGGTGAATCAAAATTGATTTGTCACACTTGCTTCGCATTGTTCGCGCCTTGACAACGTGTAATTTCTATTTTTTGTATTAGCGATCTTTAATAAGAAACTATTACTTGGAAGTAAAAATCTTGTTGACAAAAAAAACATCATTTTGGAACAATACAAAACTTAAAACTGTTGACAATCAGATTTTTTACAAAATAGTTAGTTTGTCTTTATGAACATAATTATCTAATTTAAACAGCAAATAAAAAAAAAAAAAAAAAAAAAAAAAAAAAAAAAAAAAATTAAAAAAAAAAACAAAATAAAAAAAGTTAAAAAAAAAAATATTTAAAAAAAAGTTAGTTTGTCATACAAAAAAAAAAAAAAAAAAAAAAAAAAAAAAAAAAAAAAAAAAAAAAAAAAAAAAGAAAGAA